>JARVZY010002549.1:0-137000 GCA_030686995.1 Artemisia argyi
CTCCCACTGTTTTGTGATTCTGATGATGATCAAAATGGCTCACTTTTGAAACACAAGATTGCTGTTCATTTGTCGACACTCAGACACCATAACTATTTCAGCTACGATGATTTTTTTCCTATTATAAATGATGGTGGTTGTGCGGTGGTAGAGGGTGGTGGTGCTAGTTGTGTGGCGGTGGTGCAAATTAAAAAGAAAATAAAAGTTTGGAAGAAGACGAGAGTATGTTAGTCATTTCACACGTGTTTGACCTTGACTAACGGGAGTACTAATGACCGTTAGCTCTCGGTGGCTATTTTGCACTCAACTTTAACTCTCGGTGGAAAACTTGCAATTTTTTTTGGCTAGGGGACAGAATTTGTAATTTACCCAATAATCAATCAGAAGCGTTCACAATCAAACATACACCGACAAAAAAACATATCAAGGTTATGAAAACATATACTCCAAGTAACATCAGCACTCAACTAACATATTGTTGTGATTCATCTTTTATGTAGATAAAGTAGGCTATCAAGGAGTTCAAATACTTGCAGTAAAATAGCATCATAATCCCACCAACAAAGCGATAAACACTGTAACTACTGCAATAAACATTGTAATTACTGTGATAAACATTGTACCTACAAATCTAAAATTATGCTTAAAATAACCATTTGCTTCCTTCTTCTGTTCTCCCTCCTATTTATCAAAACACACAAACAAAAAAAAAAAAAAAATAATAATAATAATAATAAATAAATAAAATAATAAAAAAAAGGAAAAAAACGGATTTTTTATGCTGTCAACGACGGCGCGAGACTCCAAAACGTGAGCTACGGTATGCTCTTATGCCGTCTATATTATTGTTGTAACTCAGCTTTTATATCATAGTAATTACCAAGTCAAATCTATTGTCCGTTGCAAACAACTATACCATAATGTACAAGCTTCTATTCTCACTCCAAAGAAATATAGACAATTATACATGTCCAAAACTTGACTTTCAGCTACTATTAAATATGGATATCGTCGTAAAATCTTATACTATTTAAGTTAAGCACAAGTTGAACCAAGTATTGTATCGTACTCTAAATATAACAACAATGGCACAACAAATATCTTTTCTTTTAAATTTGTGTTTAATCATATTGATAGCGGTAACTTGTGTGTCTGGAAAACGTTTCAGAACAACCAAGTTAGGTGCTAAAAGTATATTTTTGCCAACAAAGGTTAATGTCGAAAGTACAAATGAGTCGCAAGAGTACCAAGTTTATAACTACACACAATCATTAGATCACTTCAACTTCAATCCTGAAAGCTACACGACTTTTCAACAACGGTATATCATTTTCCCTAAACATTGGGATGGGCCCATTAACAATTCGCCGATCATTGTTTATGCGGGGGACGAGACCGACATCATGAACGATGTAAACTATATTGGATTCGAGCGTGTGATTGCTTCACGGTTCAATGGTCTTTTGATCTATATTGAGGTACGTTTTGGTGTTAACTTCCTATTTTTAGTAAAATTCGATACTTATATATTTATTTTCTTACATTTGCAGCATCGGTACTATGGGACTTCAATGCCATTTGGATCAAAAGATGAAGCGTATAATAACGCTAACACTCTCGGATACTTTACTTCAGAACAAGCTTTAGCAGATTACGCTCAAATAATCATCGATGTTAAGAAGAATATGTCTGCAGAAAATTCTCCAGTCATAGTTGTCGGAGCGTCATATGGTGGAAGTAAGTTATATATACTTCGAAAAAATATTGATGTTTAGCCTTAACCTCATCCGATAATAAAAGACCGAAAGAAAAAGATGTGAAAGTATCGAAACTAAAATTTTGGTATCTTTCTAACTTTTTTTTTTTTTTTTTTTTTTTGGTACGTATATATGAAGTATGTCGTGTACAAATTACATCTCTAAGACCATGCAATATACAAAATCGACCATGCTACTAGTACTGTATCCTAAATTTGGGCTCACTTTTGACACATAATAGGTCTATATTGTTTTACATAATTCTTGATCTGTTCTTTGATCAAATTAGTGCTCGCTTCGTGGTTTCGACTGAAATATCCGCACATTGCCTATGGAGCATTTGCGTCGTCTGCTCCAATCCTCTATTTTCTGGGACTAACTCCTGAAAACGGATATGCTTCTGTTGTTTCAAAGGACATCAATGTAAGTAATGAGACCCAAAAAAAAAAAGTCATTCGAACACTTTCAGAGTTGGTAAATCTACTAACTAAAACTAGTTTTATACGCACAGAGTACAAGTACGACTTGCTACAACACGATAAGAGAATCATGGTTTGAAATTGATAGAGTTGCTGCTCAACCGGGTGGTCTTTTAAGCCTCTCTCAAACGTTTAACACATGCTTGTAAGTTGCATCAAATTAAACCTTTTTTCATTTTGTTCATGTTATATATTTTGTATTACATTAGATGTCTAAATTTATAATCGGATTATGAAGGCCAATAAAAACGACGACTGAGGATCTTAAGTACTATCTTGAGGTCCTATTAGATGATATGGCTCAATATGATACCCCTTCAGACAAATACTTACAAACTTTTTGCAACGCAACCGACGGTGCCGGAGAGAATACTTACATTCTAGACAAAGTAGTGGCTGGATTTAATTCGATTTATGGAACAGAATGCAAGACTTTATTTGAACGATTCAACAAAAAAAATGGATGGGGTTGGCAGGTACACAATACCCGAATATTTGAAATACCATTCTAGCTTTTTTAGATGTTTATAACATATATAGCGAAACCAAAATTGTACCGCGTATATACATCAAATAAGGTCTAAATTGTTCTCTTTTTTTCGTTACAAAGTCATGTACGGAGATGGTAATGCCAATGGGACGTGGGGAAAATGATACAATCTTCCAAGCAGATCCTTTCAACTTGGACAAATATACCGAGGAATGCCAAAGAGTCTTTGGTGTCACACCGAGACCTTATTGGGCACCCATAGAGTTTGGAGGTTATGTACGTTAATTTTCTCTTCCATCCTTCGTTAAATCTTTTTTAACTATAAGCATTTTATGAGTAAAGCTTATGCACAACTTTATATCGTGTTACAAGGGTATAAAATGCGTGCTCGAAAAGTTTGGAAGCAACATTATCTTCTCTAATGGTTTACGAGATCCATATAGTTCTGGAGGGTATATTTTCTTGCAACCTGATTATGTACCTTACAAGCTTTTTGATACAAATATTAAGATTTCTTTTCATTTGCAGAGTTCTTTATAACATATCAGATACAGTGGTAGCTCTTTATACCGAAGAAGGTTAGTAATGTTTGGATAACCAATAGGTCAGGTTTTTCACCAGGCCAGTAGTATTTGTGTGAGATTAATGTCATTGTCTTCAACTAAATATTTATGAGTTCAAGTCATGTTATACACAAATATGTGATTTATACGAGTATGCAAGAATGTATTATAATGGGTAATAATTTAAATAAGTGTCATTAGTTTAAACAATCATTTAATCAATCAAAAGTTAGCAACTAACCTTTGAAAAAAATAATTTTTAAAAACTGGCCATGGATTTCACAAATCGGTTGCGAGATCGCGAATTTGTTACAAATGAGTGGCAAATATTAATTTCGAATATCAGAAACACTTGTAAATTAAAATTTTATTCGCAAATCATGAAACCATTTTGCAAAATATGAATAAGTTTCATAATTTAAGAAGCTTTTTGCAAATTTAGTGATTTTCGCCTGTATTAAACCTTTTTTTACTTTCCAAAGCCTTCAAACATCACTTGCGAAGTGAGGGCTATTTTGTCAAACCCAAAGTGTTTAAAAGCTAAACATGAATCCTTTAAGCGATTAGTTAACTTATTAGCATTTTCAATAAAAGGAAATTGCATATATGCTTAATGAAATTTGTATATTTGAATAGTTTCTCAAAATAAAAGTATTTAATACATAATATACAATGCTGTTTGAGCATGTTTTGAAAAAATATAATTATACAAATTTTAATGAGTATACAAGTAATTCCACATTTCCACATTTGCATAAACTTAACCAAAAATAAATTTAACTTGTAAGGGCATCCACTATAGTAGTTTCATCAAAAGGTCTAAAGCAAATATAAAGCTTTATCTTTCATTTTAACCATAGTGATCATTTGTTTCATGAACATGTGGCATGAAGAGGTTCATATTCTTGAACCTATTCATAATTTAATGCATTTGTTATTATGAATCATTTTAAGAGTTGTAAAAGGTTTATCTATAGTAAACATAGGTTTATAACATTAAAAGGTTTATAAATTAATGATTATGGACCTATATAAAGCTTCATCATTGTGGATGCTCTAAGGCTAGCCGTTAACTTCACATTTTCACATGGAAGAGAACTTGTTCGCGAACCCCATTTTAACACCCCCCCCCCCCCCCCAACTTCCTATCTGAACCGGTTATGGACCTTTGTTTGGATTGAGTGAACCCCTTCATTGTAAAAAGAAAAATGACCTTTCTTCTTAAAAAGAGTTCAAAAGACCCCCTCCAAAAAAACATGACCTGTTTGTTTTTCAGCTGCGAATTCCATGACTAGTTTTCACAAAATAGTTATTTTTGGAGGTTATTTGTTTAAATTGGAAGGTGATTTGTACACCATTTTTATTTGTCATCCACCACTAAATTATGCATAGCGGTGTTGTACTGTATGCATCACTGGTGTGATTTAATTAGTGGTGTATAACCAAAAATAAATGGTGTACAAATCATTTCCCGTTTAAATTTAGTTTTGTACAAATGGTTACTTGAACTGTTTTCCAATAATATAATTGTATGTAGCTTTGCCTTTAATAGAATATTTTGATGAAATTGACTTGTTTGTATTTTTTCTGTTAGCGTTTTTGAAAAATACAAGCATTTTGCAAAAAAAAAATGTCGTTTTGAAAATATTTGAAACGTAAGTGTCAAAACAATCATGCTCGACGATTTTTTTTTGGTCCATTAGCTTTTTCGGAAAAAAAAATAGAACGAGCTATAGCCTTTTCAGAAAACCCAAAAATCAAAAACAATGAAATTCTTTACGTAAATGTGAAAAGACTATTGACAATGAACCATTTTGCTGTAAGAAATGAAATTTATGTCTTTTCCTATTTTCAAATTTGTTTCGAACCATATACACCAGTTTGAAATAATTAAATCGATCACTCATTTCATAGTTTAGTCACTTTGGTGTAGCTCGACAGGTTTCTTTTCATTATTTTGTGACACCTTGTTTATTTTATATTTTAGGACATCATTGCTTGGACTTTAATACTCCAAACGCTAGAGATCCGGACTGGTTAGTCGCTCAAAGAAACTCGGTGATCAACATTATAGAAGGATGGCTCTCAAAATACACGACCCCTTAAGGCTAACTAACAACACACATCAATGCGCCACACCCTCTCTAGTTGTTTCAATGCAATATTAGCTAGATACACGATAATGACGATACATGTCAAATGTCTTGTAACTTATGTATTGATGAATTTTAGTAATATACGAATAATATGGTGTTGGGTTGGAGTATTGGTTTCCATTTTAGTATAACCAAGAACAAGTATAATCCCGGTTTCGCCATTTCAAAAATGGATAAACAAATACATCGTCCAGAAGATATGCCCTCTAAAAGTGTTGGAAAATACCTCGACAACAAACCCGAAGTTTGATCGCGGAACGCTAGATCGCGAGTTATACCGAGCACAAGTACCAAACACGAGAGACTACAAAAGACCGACAAGAATATTGCACACGATATACCCTCAACGAACCCTTTATTAATACCAATAAAGCTTTTACAATTGAGGAAGAAGAATGAATAACTAGCATCCCCTCATCTCTATTTATAGAGTTGAGGAGGTGAAAACCTAAGCTTGCCTTGCACTCCAAGCTACCTAATCCTAGTTCTAGTCTACTACCTAATCTAATTACAAAAGTACACTTAAGTCCCTAATCTATATTTAAGTTTACTACTAATTATATAACAATTTCCACCTTAGGAGTAACACTTAAACATAACTGATACTCAGCATCTTTTCCTCGTGCTAGAACTTCGGACCGGGGACCACCTTGTCGACCAGACATTGTACTTTAGTAATTTTTCATGATTAGCTTTCGTAGACTCATTCACTTTCTTCTTTTTAGCAACATTACCCTCTGCCCCTTCTTGACCAGGTACTCCGGTTACCGTAATGTCTGCCCCCACCTTTATACCAAGGTCTACCTTTTCTTGCTCCTTTACCAAGCAGTCCGTGTTTGTCTTTTCTTCAAGTTGCTTATCTTCCAACTTTCTTTGAGCCACTGCAGTATCATCATTACTATCCTGAACAACCTCAGCTTCACGATTTTCCTGAGCTCCCTGCAGTTCCACCTCAAACCAAACACGTTTAGCAACTTGTACTCCATGGACTCCTGTTTTAACACCAAGACCAAGTTGTTTAAACCCAACTTGTTTATGACCAAGTTGTTTGAACCCAACTTGTTTATGACCAAGTTGTTTGAACCTAACTTGTTGTAAAACCCTAATATTCATAAACATAAAAATACTTCTAACTTTTTTTTTGTTGTTGTTGTGATATCCTAAGTTAAAATGTTACACATGTTATAGTTATAATTAAAGTCATTATACTATCCTAAATTTTAATCCTAAATAAATAAATGACTATAAAATTGAAAGTTAATTAATTTATAATCTATCATACGTTATTGGAAAGTAAAAACATGCGAATTAGGAGTTATGAATCCCATGAAATTCGGCCATATGCTAAACACAATAACCAAAATTTTGAATGACCAAATCAATAACATTTAAGCCTCTTTGTTCACCTTCCATGTATGATGCACGCTCCTCCTCTATTTTTGGTATAACACGTTTTTTTTCCCCAGTCTCCCATTCAAATGACAACTTAAACAAAAACCCTAAACTTACACTAAGGCAAACCGGCGGCCACCATATATTTTTCCAGCTTCTGCCCGATCAAAAAGGGAGTAAAGGGACTCATTTGTGGCTTGTTTTGTCGGCGTGATCATGTTTGTTTCTGTGCGACGCTGGTCTTTATATTTTTCTATCGAGGGTTGGTTGTGTCTCGGTGTGGAGGTGATCGGCTAGGAATTGATCATTATGTCTTTATTTCTTCATGTTTATACGCCACAAGGTAACCGCTCGGGCTTGTTCTATTCACTCCCTTGATTGCTTTCTTTCCTGTTGTTTGCATGCTTCCTAAACGAAAAAAATAAATAAATAAATAAATAAAATCACGTAAAATCTTTTGATATCGACACATAAATAACGAGACGAGACACATCAGACTCGATTAAAAACATGTGTGTGGGTGTTGATTTTGGATCGACTATATATGATAACACTGGAATCATGAAATCGAATATGGTAAAAGAGTATTAATATATTTGTTGTGGACATAAAATCATGGATAAAAAACTTATGAGATCAGGTTATGAAACACACTTAAAATAACGATTTTAAAAGTTATCGAATCGGCTTAAACGTTTGTGTGTGTAAGTACGATTTGTTTTGAGTAGGTTTTCGACCTATATTGGTATTCATTTTTCACTTTTTCAAATTGGGTAGAAGGGCTAAAAGCTTGTCGTGGTTCTGTTCGGTTGACATGAAATAATAGACAACCTTGCATGAAGTAACGTTTTCGAAAGCCGGTCTAATCGTGATGTTACATAAAGTGAGAGATAAGAACACATAAAATAACGATTTCGAAATCTTTGTATATGTCTTGGTTCGACTTGTATGCTTCGATCTATACTTCGTTCAATCTAAAACATGTGTTGATATAGTCATATTAAAATTGAATATATGAGATTGCATGCATGATCCATCTCGGTTTAATTGTTTCGAATTGAATTATAAATGAATAAAGGGTGGGCTGTCATGTACTCCCTCCGTCCCTTATTAAATGTCTAGTTTTGACTTTTCAAGTCTTTTTCCTTTAACTTTGACCTTAAATATTTTTGTTTGTATTTTATGATACTTGATAAAAATTATGTCAATGAAAAGTACATTTAAAACCCAATTCATTCATATATTTTGCATCATGTATTCTATATCATATATAAAAATATTTATGGTCAAAGTTAATAAAACAAGACTTTGAAAATTCAAAGTGGACATTTAATATGGGACGGAGGTAGTATGAGATTGATGCATTCTGTCATGTATGAAGTTCCTAATGAAGTCTAGTATATTTTAATCCCATGCATAAATAAAAGAAAGACATAACAAACTGTTATACGTGAGTATAAATTGAGAAAAAGGGTGCGGTTTTGTTTTGTGTCACAAAGGGGTGTTGTGGGTACGTTAATAAATTATATAAAATTTTAACGACGGGGTTCAAAATTATCATCTTAACATAAATTTATAAAATAAACTTTAAAATAATTTTATTTGACATTTTTAACATTTAATTTTTGATAATTTATATTTTGACCATAAACTTGGCAATATTGTCATAATTAAACCTAATCTATTAATAATATTTATTTTGAGTACTTTAACTTAATTGAATGTGAATTGTAATAATTTATGACTAATCTTGCTAATTCGGAAAACTTACTAATTCGGGAAACCTGCTAAAAATATAAAGTTATTTAAAAGGGTTAAAAATACTTAAGTGGAATGTTACCATTTTTAGAAAGTTACTATTTTTGAAAAGCTGCTATAAAAGGAAAGTTACTAAAAATAAAAAGCCAACTAAAATGAGGAATCTGATTTAAAGTAAGTTATTAATAATAAGACGATAATGAATTCGTGTAGATTCGCTGAAGAAGGAGTTTGCTTCCGATCTTTATGTTTCTGTTATGTTTGCACTTGCGGTCTAAGGTACAGATATTCTAACCTTTCAGTAAGGTTTCTTATGACTCATGATCCGTTCCATTGCCACTATTATGGTTTCTGATCTCTATACGCCTAATATCATTGGTTCATTTGATAGTATGATTTCGTATGAAGACCCTTTTAAAAATATAACCTAATGACTTTTGAGAAAAACTATTTTTGAAATGATTTCTGTGATTACGATACGATGCCAGTTTTATATGAAGGTTTTAATGACTTTTATGAAATGTGTTTTTAAATGAATACTTTTACGATAAAAAGGTTTTAAATAATTTTCAAAAGTCCTTAATCTGTTTTATTCTCTAAGATTTCTCATGACTTTCTTTAACATCTTTTGATTATTTAACTTCAAATTTTGAACCTTTCTATGAACCCTTTTGCTATTATGAACCTTTGATTTGAACCTCATAATATGAATCTTTGATTTGGACCTTTGACTTGAACCATTGCTATGATCCCTTTGTATGATCCATATTTGACCGATCCATTTCTGTTATGATTTGCTTTGATATTTGTTGTATGCTATATTCCATTTCTTATAGCATTCCTATGCCCTTATATGCTGCCCATTATTTGAATTGTAGCCAGTCATGGGGAGTCCATGGCCTTGCCACTGATGCACCAGTGGTATTGACACTATCTGTGGAGGTGGGTTTTAGTCCACAGCGTTCCCTTTAAGCTAGCTATTTAGGCCTATATTTATTATTGTATATGTTTACATAGCCTAGAGCTTTATGCATATATATATATATGTTTTTGCAGGGAGCGTATGGATGCATCCTAGGTACTTTGTTTCGTTTTGAATTTGGTGAATGGGTATGTGTGTGCGATACACTCCATTTCATATTTGGTACATCGAGCTAGCTACTCTATGTACAATTTGATATATGATTATTGGGTATTTCTGTTACTTCTACTATATATGTGATCCTTGTTGTTCTAGCTTCTTTATTGTTATTGACTTAGGCTTTCCTTAGTTCATTTGCTTACACTTATGATTCGTTTCATTTTCCTTTGATTCATTTGATATTCCTTATACGTATTCCCTTTTGTTTGTGTTCTGTTGATTTTATCATATGTTCCATATTCTTTGATATTCGTCTCAATAGGTTTGCTTGGATTCATTTCGGATTCACTTTTGTTTCCCTTTTGTTATTAGCTTTTATTTGTTTATATCTGTTCACTGGGCTTTTTAAGCTCAGCTGCATTTTTTTTCCTACGACAGGTTTTAGTAAGAAGCTGGGTTAAGAGTGAAGAGTACTTTGGACTTAGAAGACTATATCTTGATAGCTATTCTGGATTAGAGATGACTAGAAGTGATTACATTTTAGACTTAGTATTTTATTGTCTTTCTCATTTGTAACCTTGTACTTCAGACTTTTCCTTTGTAACCTTTGAGATTCATTTGTATTATTTAAGTCTTATGCTTGTGTTTGCTTTGATATGCCACCATAACGTAATACTTCTACCCTTATCGGGTTGGGGTGTTACAATTATGGTATCAGAGACCAGGCTGCGACTTGTATTACATTAAACCTTGACCTGTGAAGTTTGGACCACTAAGTTTCCACTGTAGGCGCTCATAAGACAACCTTTGAGAATTTGCTTTAGGATCTCCCTATATGAACTTAAGTTATTGCCGGTGAGGAATGGGTAGACTAGGACATCTATGTAAGTAGCATTGCTTCCGCATCACTCTGATTTGTGCCTCTGCTCTTAGTTAAGCCTTATAAGAACTTTTGATTCAGAGATTAGAAAGTTTTGCAACCAAAGCTTAGTAACCAGGTAAGTTTGGAATACCTCGGAAACTACATGGATACCTTGCACCATTAAAGTTTCACTCTCTGATTTTGTTCTCCATTTCTAATTTGTTTGATAAACAATTTGATACATTTTCGACTATTCAAAAGGTAGTTCAACCATAATGTGTTTGACACAATCTGTGAATTCATTACTTATGCTGAATATAAAATGTATCGTCTGATACTACTTGACTCTGCATAATCCAATACCACTCCTATGAGAACTCTGGTAATTATTAATCAAGGATATTGGAAGATTTGTTCCCTCCCTTCGAATGATGAACTTTTTTTGCCAATCAATTCCTTTGGAAGGATATGATGTGAATTTTATCTCGATATGGATTTGTTAACTAAGCATGATGATGCTGAAAACTGATATCCCATACATCTTACTTTTGACAACCTTATGATGTTCGTATTGCCGATGATACACACTCTACCTATCACCTGTGCTATGGAGCTAAACAAGTTTCCAACACCTTGAACTGTTCACTTAACTATCTCAACGCTTTTGATGAATCATGAACTAGACCCTGATGTATGAACTATCCGTTTGGTTTGACGACTGTAATTCGTTCTACGAATCCATTTACTATTGATATATTTGATTTCGAGGTCTTTTGGTTATGGATTGGCTGGCTCCTCATAAAGCTACCATAGACTACCGTATCCGATATGTAACCTTTAGCAATCTACTTCATCCTACTTTTGTTATGATGGCTCTCAACCACTTAAACCTGTTAAGATTAACGCTGCTATGGAAGTGCAGACTCCGACCTCATTTGATTGTCAGGTTCCTTCTGACACCTATAGGTATCCACCCTTGGAAAGCACTAGCATTGAAATTATTTTGTCGTACGAAAATTTTCCGGTGTTCTCTGATGAACCTCTTAGTATTCCCTCCTGCTTGAGAAGTAGAGATGGTATTGAACTGATCTCAGTTGACGGAACCATGATGCCATAGAAGTTGAGAGATTGAAGGAGTTGATGGAATGTGAATTTGTTCACCCTAATGTCTCTCTTGGGGTGCTCCTGTTGGTTTATGAAGAATAAAGAGGGAAGTATGCGGCAGCATTGACTATCGTGAACTTAAACGCATCACTATCCGTAATCATTATTCATTTCCATGTATTAATGATTGATCTCGGTCTACCTTTGAAATTTCATTTCGGATGGTCTCATTTAGATTTGAAGGATTAAAGAAACAACCACTAGAACTTCTTAGAAGGGGGTTAACTAACCTCCATGAAGTATTTCAGTTTTATCCATGAGATAAAAGAGGAACATGAAGATTATTGCTTGCACACCAAGACAACCAAACCGTAGGAGATGAACTATTTAGCACATAACCTGGAGTTGACAATAGCGCTGTTTACATTGAATATTGGAAGACATTCTTGCGAAGACGAAGGTAGTGGCAAACATAGAAGGAGAATGTAATCGAGTTGGCGAATTTGGTGCTGTGCTAGAAGACCTGCTGAAGACACGCAGTCTTGCTTCTCTATTCATTTTAGTTGTACTAAGATGAATTGAGAGCAGAAGTAGACTTGCGGATGGAGGGATGCACAGTGATCATGTGAGGGATTCGCGTTACTACACCACAATTCCAAGAAGAGTTGCTGAAGGCTTGAGAAACCATACTCAAGTTTAAAATTCCTTTTCACTGTATGATCAGATGGGCAAGCGTAGACAGACTACTCCGACTTGGAAGAACTTTTGAAATTTTGTATTTGAATGGATAAAATTCGAAGCAGAAATTTGTGTTTGGAAGAGTTGATTCTGTGAATGATGAAGTTACTGATGACGATATTCATTCCTGCTTTACCCATCTAAATTTCCATTACCCGATGATAAGATCCTTTGAATGATATAGGCTTTCTGTTAGAAATTCCGTTCTATGTTCACTTGCGTATGTTGGATGATGGTTTCGTTATGAAAATTTTGGTGATTTATGGGAGACCTGACACTTTTGACGACGTGCTTCATTTGATGCTTACTAGATTCCGTTATGTTATTCATACGTTCTGTTTCTCGGATTTCGAATTCGTAATGATGTTTGATTCAACCAACCCTAGGAGGTAGAAGGACTGTTAAGTGGTTAAGATAAGTTGCCTATCTCACGACTTGAGAAAAAGTATGATCATCATGAGGGCATACTTATATGATGCTAGTATTATGACGCCTGGCCAACGTGATAATACTTACATCATATAACGTGCACTTATTGTGATCATATGATATTTCTAGGAGTGCCTTAGAAGCCTTAGAATTTCTGATATCTGTTTGAGATTATCTGCGTTTAGTGAGACTTTAGGTTCATTCTACCTATGCGTTTATTCTGCCTTCATCGTTATACGACTTGATGCGTTTGGATACTCATCATATGTTTGTTGACCTCTGAGCTTCTGATAAGAATATTAGATTTTTCTGTAGAGTTTTCTACCATTTGATGTTTTCAAAACAATCTATGTCTGTCGGTATGGATTCGATCTATCACTATGGAAGAGTACACCTATGTTTTGCTACGTGTACGTTTCACATCTGTTGATTCTGTTTTATTATGATCTGCTATGAGTTAAGACATGAGATTTTGGATTTTGAGGAACAAAATCTGTTTGTTTATGAGAATACCTTGGAAAAGTTATATTGAAGACTAAATTCTTTGAGAATCTGAAGAGTTAAACATATATATCACTCGTATGTTGCTACAATTCGTTACGTTCTCATCTGATTTGTCTATTTCTATTCCATGGACGAAATACCCGTCAAATCCTACGTATTCCTTGCATCTCTTTTGAGGGGATACGATTATTATCTATTACGTTTGGTAAATTATTCTTTGATTTGGACTCAATAAGATATGTCTGTTCTGATGAAACCGAAGCAATGTTTGATCGACAAGATCGAGTCATGAGAACCAATTCATCCACACTTCCGTTCTCAGTCCGTTGTGTTTTCCGTTTTGTTTTCCTTTTAATTTTCGGGGACGAAAATTTTCTTTTTAGAAAGGAAGAGTTGTAAAACCCTAATATTCATAAACATAAAAATACTTCTAACTTTATTTTTTTTTCGTTGTGATATCCTAAGTTAAAATATTACACATGTTATAGTTATAATTAAAGTCATTATACTATCCTAAATTTTAATCCTAAATAAATAAATGACTATAAAATTGAAAGTTAATTAATTTATAATCTATCATACGTTATTGGAAAGTAAAAACATGCGAATTAGGAGTTATGAATCCCATGAAATTCGGCCATATGCTAAACACAATAACCAAAATTTTGAATGACCAAATCAATAACATTTAAGCCTCTTTGTTCACCTTCCATGTATGATGCACGCTCCTCCTCTATTTTTGGTATAACACGTTTTTTTTCCCCAGTCTCCCATTCAAATGACAACTTAAACAAAAACCCTAAACTTACACTAAGGCAAACCGGCGGCCACCATATATTTTTCCAGCTTCTGCCCGATCAAAAAGGGAGTAAAGGGACTCATTTGTGGCTTGTTTTGTCGGCGTGATCATGTTTGTTTCTGTGCGACGCTGGTCTTTATATTTTTCTGTCGAAGGTTGGTTGTGTCTCGGTGTGGAGGTGATCGGCTAGGAATTGATCATTATTTCTTTATTTCTTCATGTTTATACGCCACAAGGTAACCGCTCGGGCTTGTTCTATTCACTCCCTTGATTGCTTTCTTTCCTGTTGTTTGCATGCTTCCTAAAAGAAAAGAAAAATAAATAAAATAAATAAAATCACGTAAAATCTTGTGATATCGACACATAAATAACGAGACGAGACACATCAGACTCGATTAAAACATGTGTGTGGGTGTTGATTTTGGATCGACTATATATGATAACACTGGAATCATGAAATCGAATATGGTAAAAGAGTATTAATATATTTGTTGTGGACATAAAATCATGGATAAAAAACTTATGAGATCAGGTTATGAAACACACTTAAAATAACGATTTTAAAAGTTATCGAATCGGCTTAAACGTTTGTGTGTGTAAGTACGATTTGTTTTGAGTAGGTTTTCGACCTATATTGGTATTCATTTTTCACTTTTTCAAATTGGGTAGAAGGGCTAAAAGCTTGTCGTGGTTCTGTTCGGTTGACATGAAATAATAGACAACCTTGCATGAAGTAACGTTTTCGAAAGCCGGTCTAATCGTGATGTTACATAAAGTGAGAGATAAGAACACATAAAATAACGATTTCGAAATCTTTGTATATGTCTTGGTTCGACTTGTATGCTTCGATCTATACTTCGTTCAATCTAAAACATGTGTTGATATAGTCATATTAAAATTGAATATATGAGATTGCATGCATGATCTATCTCGGTTTAATTGTTTCGAATTGAATTATAAATGAATAAAGGGTGGGCTGTCAAGATTGATGCATTCTGTCATGTATGAAGTTCCTAATGAAGTCTAGTATATTTTAATCCCATGCATAAATAAAAGAAAGACATAACAAACTGTTATACGTGAGTATAAATTGAGAAAAAGGGTGCGGTTTTGTTTTGTGTCACAAAGGGGTGTTGTGGGTACGTTAATAAAAATATATAAAATGTTAACGACGGGTTAAAAATTATCATCTTAACATAAATTTATAAAATAAACTTTAAAATAATTTTATTTGACATTTTTAACATTTAATTTTTGATAATTTATATTTTGACCCTAAACTTGGCAATATTGTCATAATTAAACCTAATCTATTAATAATATTTATTTTGAGTACTTTAACTTAATTGAATGTGAATTGTAATAATTTATGACTAATCTTGCTAATTCGGAAAACTTACTAATTCGGGAAACCTGCTAAAAATATAAAGTTATTTAAAAGGGTTAAAAATACTTAAGTGGAATGTTACCATTTTTAGAAAGTTACTATTTTTGAAAAGCTGCTATAAAAGGAAAGTTACTAAAAATAAAAAGCCAACTAAAATGAGTAATCTGATTTAAAGTAAGTTATTAATAATAAGACGATAATGAATTCGTGTAGATTCGCTGAAGAAGGAGTTTGCTTCCGATCTTTATGTTTCTGTTATGTTTGCACTTGCGGTCTAAGGTACAGATATTCTAACCTTTCAGTAAGGTTTCTTATGACTCATGATCCGTTCCATTGCCACTATTATGGTTTCTGATCTCTATACACCTAATATCATTGGTTCATTTGATAGTATGATTTCGTATGAAGACCCTTTTAAAAATATAACCAAATGACTTTTGAGAAAAACTATTTTTGAAATGATTTCTGTGATTACGATACGATGCCAGTTTTATATGAAGGTTTTAATGACTTTTATGAAATGTGTTTTTAAATGAATACTTTTACGATAAAAAGGTTTTAAATAATTTTCAAAAGTCCTTAATCTGTTTTATTCTCTAAGATTTCTCATGACTTTCTTTAACATCTTTTGATTATTTAACTTCAAATTTTGAACCTTTCTATGAACCCTTTTGCTATTATGAACCTTTGATTTGAACCTCATAATATGAATCTTTGATTTGGACCTTTGACTTGAACAATTGCTATGATCCCTTTGTATGATCCATATTTGACCGATCCATTTCTGTTATGATTTGCTTTGATATTTGTTGTATGCTATATTCCATTTCTTATAGCATTCCTATGCCCTTATATGCTGCCCATTATTTGAATTGTAGCCAGTCATGGGGAGTCCATGGCCTTGCCACTGATGCACCAGTGGTATTGACACTATCTGTGGAGGTGGGTTTTAGTCCACAGCGTTCCCTTTAAGCTAGCTATTTAGGCCTATATTTATTATTGTATATGTTTACTTAGCCTAGAGCTTTGTGCATATATATATGTTTTTGCAAGGAGCGTATGGATGCATCCTAGGTACTTTGTTTCGTTTTGAATTTGGTGAATGGGTATGTGTGTGCGATACACTCCATTTCACATTTGGTACATCGAGCTAGCTACTCTATGTACAATTTGATATATGATTATTGGGTATTTCTGTTACTTCTACTATATATGTGATCCTTGTTGTTCTAGCTTCTTTATTGTTATTGACTTAGGCTTTCCTTAGTTCATTTGCTTACACTTATGATTCGTTTCATTTTCCTTTGATTCATTTGATATTCCTTATACGTATTCCCTTTTGTTTGTGTTATGTTGATTTTATCATATGTTCCATATTCTTTGATATTCGTCTCAATAGGTTTGCTTGGATTCATTTCGGATTCACTTTCGTTTCCCTTTTGTTATTAACTTTTATTTGTTTATATCTGTTCACTGGGCTTTTTAAGCTCAGCTGCATTTTTTTTCCTGCGACAGGTTTTAGTAAGAAGCTGGGTTAAGAGTGGAGAGTACTTTGGACTTAGAAGACTATATTTTGATAGCTATTCTGGATTAGAGATGACTAGAAGTGATTACATTTTAGACTTAGTATTTTATTGTCTTTCTCATTTGTAACCTTGTACTTCAGACTTTTCCTTTGTAACCTTTGAGATTCATTGGTATTATTTAAGTCTTATGCTTGTGTTTGCTTTGATATGTCACCATAACGTAATACTTCTACCCTTATCGGGTTGGGGTGTTACACTTGTTTATCACAAAGTTGTTTGAATCCAACTTGTTTAGAACCTCCATGCTTTTGTACACCAAAAGTCGTCACTTTTGCTTCAAGAGTATACACACAGTTTTCTTTCCTGATCCCAGTCATCATAACCCGACAACCTTTGATCACCTTGACTTTACCCATCTGCATCTTCACAGTATAACCCTCTGATAGTATAAAGCTTGAACCATCATGCAACTGTATCTTCACTTTTCCTGTCCCTCTGATAGTGCATGTCCTGTTATCACCTAACTCAACCGAACCACCATCAACATCCTTGAAGTCATACAAGAAGTCCCTCCTAGGTGTTATATGATAAGACCCACCTGAATCCATTACCAATTCAGCTATCTCATCATTCCCGACTACCACCAAGGCTTCTCCAAAGTAGGCGTTACCGTCGTCATCAGAAGAATAATCCTGATCATGCTTACCCTTTCTAACGAACCCACTTGACTTCTTCCTTGGACAGTCTCTCTTCAGATGATCCTCTGAATGACATATGAAGCACTTGAGTTTACTAGTTCCACTCCTTGATTTAAACCGCGAACTTCCACCAGAATGAGCTTTCCTTGAATGATCTGACCCTCCCCTTACGTATAACCCGTCACCAGTTTCTTCCTTTGTGCCTTCAGTTCTTTTCTTCAACTCCCTTGAATTCAGAGTCGCCAGAACATCCTCCATTGTCAAGGATTCCCTCCCATACAACAATGTCTCCACAAAGTTTTCATAAGACGATGGCAACGACGTAAGTAACATAAGAGCCTGATCCTCATCCTCAATCTCGATATCAATATTCGCCAAATCAAGTATCAACTTATTAAACTCATATATATGATCACCCAGTTTCGTACCTGGACTCATATAGAACGTGTACAGCTTCTTCTTCAGATACAGTCTGTTTGCTAAGGACTTAGTCATATACAGACTAGTCAACTTCATCCAAATTCCTGCATCAGTTGTTTCCTTGGTAACTTCCCGTAAAACCAGGTCTCCCAAGCATAGAATCAAGATATTGTATGCCTTCTTCATCAAAGCAGCCTTTTCACCTGCTTCCATGTCCGCGGGTAATGTCTCTAATGCAGCATCACATCCGAGCTGTACCATTAAAGCACGCATTTTTATTTGTCATAACCCAAAGTCATTCTTCCCATCAAATTTCTCGATGTCAAACCTAGTTATCAAACTAGGCATTCTTCTTTTACCTTGCTAAAAACCTTGTCAAGTTGTTTATTAACCAACTTTACCGACAAGCCTCACAAGCCGTGTGCAATATTTCTCCTTGTTGCTAAAAACACTTCTTGCAAATCGAATTAATTAGAATAACCCTAAACCCTCAATCTCGAACAAACAAACCCGATTGTAAACTTGAAACCCAAGCTAACCACGATCGAAACTTGAACCACAAGAAGGAAAAACACAACAAGAAAACCCTTCGTATTTTAAAAACAAAAATACGATAACCGAAGTTGAGTTTTAAAACAAAACTCGAGTAGTTTTGACAAAAAAATCACCTTTTGTCGTCACACCTTTGTAGCAGTTAACGTAATATGTGAATAAGATAATATTTACTCACCTTTGGTATTAAACCCCTCACGTCACCTTTCTTTATTCTTTTAATAGTTTTCACGTGGGTTTTAAAATCACAAAAACTCTCGTCGACCGATTGCTACTCCAAAACCTGTTTCGAAACCGAAACTCGATACCTCGATCTAGCACTCAAACTTCAATGACCACAATAACCGTGGCTCTTGATACCACTTGTTGGAAAATAACTCGACAACAAACCCGAAGTTTGATCGCGGAACGCTAGATCGCGAGTTATACCTAGCACAAGTAGCAAACACGAGAGACTACAAAAGACCGACAAGAATATTGCACAAGATATACCCTTAACGAACCCTTTATTAATACCAATAAAGCTTTTACAATTGAGGAAGAAGAATGAATAACTAGCATCCCCTCATCTCTATTTATAGAGTTGAGGAGGTGAAAACCTAAGCTTGCCTTGCACTCCAAGCTACCTAATCCTAGTTCTAGTCTACTACCTAATCTAATTACAAAAGTACACTTAAGTCCCTAATCTATATTTAAGTTTACTACTAATTATATAACAAAAAGTTTCATTGTTATTTAGTTTTACTATTAGATGAATACCCGCATAAAGTGACAGTGTATAGCGGCAAATAATTATATATTTGCAAACTTTTGTTTTGATGTGACCCATGATACAACACTTACGAGTTCAAATGAATATACACTCTTTATAAGTTGTAGACATTTGGTCTTTTTTAGAAGAAAATTTGATTTATCACGTTCGAAATCACATCTAATTTAACTAATAGTAGGAGGGTACTCACGCGTTGTGGCGGTGGGTACCATGTAATTAAAATTTTCGACAAATAATGATAATACAATTTTCGTTACAATAACTTTGTAGAAGACGAGAATTGTAGATTCCAGTAACTTCAAACAATATTATCTTAAAAGTAGATTGTATAGAACATAGACATGCCATTTTATTTTGGTCGATTTTATTAAATTTTAATTCATGAATGTTTTAGTCTGTTTGATGAAAGTATTTAAAATTTATTTACTTAATTATTTGATTTATATCATGTGATTTATTTATTGTATTTTCGTATTGAGAGGTGTTTTAATGATTATATTAACTGAATGTGTTAAATATATATGTTGGTGTATACAGTGGCGAAGCTTGGATTTTGTAAGTGGGGGGTCGGGATCTAAATTTTTTTTTTTCCTAAGGCTATATTTCAGGTATACCGAAATTTTTGGGGGGTCGAAACCGAATATACCGAAATTTTTCTACACGAAAACTATATACCCCCTACATCGCAAAAAAAATTTCGGGGGGTCGGGCGCCCCCCCTCCCGGCCCCTATGAAGCTTCGCCCCTGGGTGTATAAGTTAATTATACAACATGCGTATATAGTTGTATTGCTTAATATTTAAGTTTGTAATATCTTAATTATTTTATGGAGTGAATGGTATTCCTCCAATATATGCATTTTAGATATAGGTTCAATTAATGTGTATTAAAGAAATGCGATTTGCTATCTATGATGCTAAGGGTTAAAGCTAAGAAAAAAAGACATACATGCATTATGTATATTAAATTAGTTGGAGCTAGTTATTTGTAGTGGATAAGCAGGGATGGCGGTGAATCGGATATTGATCGGTGGAGCCGTTTTCATATTTATATCAATATAATTTACTATCATTTATATCCGTATTCATTTAACGTTGGTTCATCAATACGTATCCATATCCAATGGATAAAATGAGTAAACAGACATCCGTTGGATATAGGGGGGAAAAAATTCGTTCATCTAAAAATTCTCTATTTTTATCAAAATAAAATGTTCTTGATGCTCTTTGTGAACTAGTCAGGTTTTAAATTTATAAACCTATACTACTTAGACTATTCCTACACACTTTAGAGCAGTGTACCTTATCGTGTAGTAGTGTAGTGATGCTAAGTATGGCTGTCAAAGAGTTAGTCGTTAGTCGATTAATTCGAGACTTATATCTAAACAAAAAAAGCAATTTAATTAATCAGGTTGTACTTTGAATCACGCGATTATGTTTTAACAAAACTAATATAAAGTAAATGACTAAGGAAACTAAATTAACTAAGTTGTGATTCAATCAAGGAAGAAATGGTGCTAACCTCGTTAATTCCCTATTAGTCAAATGATCCGATTCTATTAGTGCAATGTCTAATTCTGGTTTTACTAGTGGTTCTTTAGTCGCTTAGGTCAAATATTGTTCATTGTAATCTAAACCTATAATCCTTAGTTATCGACCCTAAGTTCTTAGTAATCAACTAACTAGGTCATAGTCATTTAGATCACAACTACCCTAATGACTTGTCTAATGCTAACAATCCCACTACTTAGCATATAAAAGCCCACAAGCTTTCACTAATAATTGTTTTACTTGCACTTCTTAATTAATTAGTCTCAGATACGCATGAATAATGTTCAAACCCTTGCAACTAACATGGATTTGTCATCCGTTAGTCAATTAAATAGTCTAGTTTTCAACTTTTAACCTAATCAATATCCTAGCTATCACCAACTAGGTGATCCTAACTAATACCAAAACACAAGTTTAGGCGACAAACATAAAAAATATCTAATAAAAACAAGAATCAAACGAACAAAATCAAATCATTATATTAATAGGTTCATAACGAGGTTAACACACGAGGTTTTTAGCCGAGTGTCACAATAAAATCATCAAAAGCAATGTTTAGTTTAATGCTTAAAGTATACATAATGTTCAAACGAATCAAACTAACTCGATCCATGATTGATAAAGCCTCTTGTATAAAACTCTATCTTTTTACATAATCTAATTACCACTCGGAACATCTAGCTTATTGAGCTTGTAGTTCATGTTTGTTTTAGCCTTCAGGGAATTGAACATTATACAAATGTATAATACAATTCGATATGTGACCCGAATTCCCTTTACTGAATTTGAAACACACAATATGTTATTTCTCAAATCCCTTCACCGAGTGTGTCAAAATGGTTTGTGTTAAAATTGTAACAATTGATAAGGGATTTGAAAGTACGTATCTAGATGCTGAAAATTAATGTGGAAAATCTCATATAATCTAGAATACATTGAAAGTTTTTTCTTTTTAAAGTTAGAATACAATGAAAATAATTATGTTGTGTATATCACAAAATCGTCCTCGTGTTATTGCTTAATTAGGTGAAGGGGTATTTGGAAATGGGTTTTGTGAGTGTGAGTTGGTTATATATCTAGTGACATGGGAAAAAAATAATGTAAAATAGAAAAAAATAACCTGTAGCATGCTAAGGAGGTCAATCGATACACTTAAAAAACCAAGTTCAAATTATACTAAATTGATGTAGAAAAAAAATAATTGGCTACATAAAATTACAACAGATGGCAAGTTAGATATATTTTCATGCAATTAGCCCTCATGAATATCGATGCTTAAACGATACACTCCAACCACCAAATTTAGCTTTTACTCATTTTCTTCAAATTCGTCACACACACTCGACTGATATGGAGTAATTGACTGTGTATATGATACAACTCTATGTATATTCTAATTCTTTTATCAAAATATAGAAACTTTGGTGTTAAAACGAATCATTTCATGTAGAAAACTAAGATGGTGTTTGAAATTGACTTAATTGTCATAATATAAAAAAATTAAATTGAGAAAGTCATATAAGATTTGTTTGTTTATGACTTAATGTAGAAGTATGACTGAAAATAAAAAGTGGTAAATTCAATGGTTTCTGTATTAAGTCATCTCTAAATTTATGCATGACTTAGGCCCGCTTGGTTAGACGGGTTTAAGTAGAGGTGGCAATTTGTGTTCAAAATCAAAAAAATAGGCTAAATGGGCAAATTTTTAGAAGATTTTGGCATATTTGAGCCCCCTTTTTTTTTGTTCTTTTTTTTTTTTTTTTTTTTTTTTTTTTTTTTTTAAATGGGCATATCTTGCCCATTTAGAAGTTAAATGGGCATAATGGGCACATATTTTTCTCTAAATTAAAGAACATTAAATTATTTTTAATAAAAAACTTATGGATATAGTATATTTAGTTACTTAAATAGAAATGATGTGTTATGTTTGAGGTCTTTTCTAAAGTGATTCGGATAATATGCGCCCATTTTGCCCGTGTCCGTTTAGCCCATGCCCGTTTAGCCCGTGCCCGTTTAGCTCATCGCCCGTTTAGCCCGTAGCCCGTGCCTGCCCGTTTTTCCACCTCTAGGTTTAAGATTTGAATTTGATGTAAAGAAAAATATATTATACAAAGAAATTATATTATAAACGGATGTGTGTATGTGTGAGAGAGATATAGAGATATTATAAAAAAAATAAAAATACGAAAGGGACAAAAGATTTTGTGACTAAAAATAATTGTCAATCAAAATATGTAGAAAAGTTGGGTTATAGGTTGAGATTTATTCAACCCTACATTTGAGGGTGGATACACAACAAACAAGCTTTTTTACTTTGAGTCCATACCTTGTCATCATAATCCACATACCAAACGCACCCTTAATACAAAATTCAAACAACACTGATACAGAAACTGGTATTGGTCACGCCAGAAATGTGTGACGATATGCATATAGTCACACACGTTTTTTTCGTTGTGTGTCACCAAATGTATCGCCACCGTAGGTGGCATATGGTCACATTGTTGAGTTCGTGCTTTTCCATCGAAAAAGAGTGACCAAAACCCCGAATATGTGTGACAAATTAGGCACCAGTTTTGTTGCATTAGTTATTATCAGTGACCGTAAACACTTTGTAGTAACACGAATGTGTTTTTAGAGTAACTATTGTTCATCCTTTGGCCACATAAATATATAATATATATGTGACATTTGAAATGATTTATTCAAGTAAATGTGTATTATGTGTGACTATTTCCCGTCCTGTGACCACATGAATATATAATAAATGTGACGTTTGTGATGATTTAGTCACACAACATGTATTGTTTTTTTAGTGAGTCACATATATATTAAAAAAAATAGAAGTGGCCAAAAATGTTAATAAATGTGACCATATATTATTTAAAGTGAAAAAATATATATTTTGTGTTATTATTGTTCATTCAATGGCCACATTAATTTTTGTTTGTGTGGCCTTTTGTAATATTTAGTCACACAAAGTATCTTTGTTTTGGGTATTTAGTCGCATATAATTAAGCATAAAGTGGCAAAAAAATGTTAATAAGTGTGACCATAAGATTTTTAAAGTGAAGAAATGTATTTTTGTGTGACTATTGATCATTCAATTTGGTACATGATTTTTTTTGTGTGGCATGTTGTAATATTTAGTCAAACAACGAATTAAGTAAACAGTGACCTTGTTGACCATTTACCTGGTCAATTTAGGTTGACGGTTTAGCATCAATCAATAAGCAGTACTCATATCCAACCGTGTATTCAAAGCCTTTTGCAACGACTGCCAGAACCGCGAAGTGAACCTACTATCCTGATCTGAAATGATAGACACAGGCACACCATGCCTTGCCACAATCTTATTTATATAGATCTTGCCAACTTCTCTATCTTGTAATCCTCACGAATGGCCAGAAAATGTGCAGACTTCGTCAATCTGTCCACAATGACCCATATCGTGTCATGTCCATTACTTGTGCGAGGCAATTTAGTAATGAAATCCAAAGTTATATTATCCCACTTCCATTCAGGAATTGGCGGCTGTTGCAACAATCCAGAGGGTTTCTGATGTTCAGCCTTAACCTTCAAACAAGTTAAACATCGACTAACATACTCAGCTATCTCCCTCTTCATTCCCGGCCACCAATAAGCATCTCTAAGATCATAGTACATCTTATCAGAACCTGTATGAATCGAGTATCTCGTCTTATGAGCCTCATCCATGATCACCTTTCTCATATCTCCCACTAGTGGAACCCATATTCGATTTAAGAAATATAGTCCACCATCTTCCTTCCTTTCCATCTGCTGATCTAAACCATGCAACATTTCAGCCACAAGGTTCTCATCCTTGAGAGCCTCCTCTTGTGTTGCCAATATCTTACTCTTAATTCCTGACTGCAATGTTATGCTCATAGCTCGCACACGCCTTGGCTTAATTCTTTCTTTTCTACTCAATGCATCGGCCACCACATTTGCTTTTCCAGGATGATAACGAATGTCGCAGTCGTAATCACTTAACAGCTCCATCCATCTTCTTTGATGCATATTCAACTCCTTCTGATTAAAAATATGTTGAAGACTCTTATGATCAGTATAAACCGTACTCCTCGTACCATACAAATAATGTCTCCAATTCTTGAGAGCAAATACCACCGCACCAAGCTCTAGGTCGTGAGTGGTATAATTCTTCTCATGAACCTTGAGTTGTCGTGATGCATAAGCTATCACCTTCCCCCTTTGCATTAACACACATCCAAAACCTTGATTCGACGAGTCACAATATACCACAAAATCATCTGGCCATCAGGTAACGTTAGAATAGGTGCATTACACAAACTATCCTTTAATGTCTGAAAAGCCACTTCTTGCTCATCTCCCCACTCATACTTTTTATTCTTCTGAGTCAACATAGTGAGAGGCTTAGCAATCTTTGAAAAAATTGCTATAAATCTCCTGTAGTATCCTGCCAGTCCTAAGAAAGAGCGTATCTCAGAAGGTGTCGTAGGAGCCTTCCAATTCTTGACCGCTTCTATCTTGCTAGGATCTACATGTATACCTTCACTATTCACTATATGACCAAGAAATTGCACCTCTTGCAGCCAAAATTCACATTTAGAGAACTTAGCGTACAATCTCTCATTCTTCAACAAGCCAAGTATTAACCTCAGGTGTTCCCCATGCTCTTCCTTCGACTTGGAGTAAATCAGAATGTCGTCAATAAACACAATTACGAATTTATCCAAATAGGGCCTACACACACGATTCATTAAATCCATGAATACCGCTAGTGCATTAGTCAACCCAAATGGCATAACCGTAAATTCAAAATGTCCATAACGAGTTCTAAAAGCTGTCTTGGGAATGTCCTCCTCATGCACTCTTAACTGATGATAACCAGATCGCAGATCTATCTTTGAGAAAAATCTAGCACCCTGCAACTAGTCGAAAAGATCATCAATTCTAGGTAAAGGATACCGATTCTTCACCGTCAACTTATTCAAATCTCGATAATCAATACACATTCTAAACGAACCATCTTTCTTCTTAACGAACAAAACAGGCGCTCTCCACGGAGAATGACTAGGTCGAATAAACCCCTTATCTTGAAGTTCTTTCAACTGTGTAGCCAACTCTTGCATCTCTGTAGGTGCCAATCGATAAGGAGCTTTCGCTACCGGCGTCGCTACAGGAATTAACTCAATACGAAACTCCACCTGTCGTGTCAGCGGTAACCCGGACAAATCCTCAGGAAAAACGCCCGAAAACTCACACACTACTGGAATATCCCCCACTTTGAGTTCTCTAGACTTCGCACTCATAAGGGATTTTGAATTCTTCTCCACGCTTTCTCTTTGTACTCGCAGCACACCACCACCCTCTATTGGAATTCGAACCACCTTTTCATGGCATATTACTTCAGCTTTATGCCTAGCCAACCAATCCATCCCTATTACCACATCAAAGCTACCATGTCCTAAGGGTATTAAGTCAATCTTAAACGCAACACCCTCTAACACGATAACACACTCACGAATAACCTTAACAACTTCTATTTCTATACCACTAGCTATTTCAATCAAAATACTAGGTCTAAGTTCACTAAACTCAACACCCAATATTCTAGCAAACTCAGTAGTAGCAAAACAATAATCCGCACTCGTATCAAATAACGTAGTAGCATAATGACCATTAAGAGAGAACGTACCAGTAACAAAGTTCGGGTCTTGGCGCGCCTCGCTTGCATTCATTGTAAATGCCTTTCCCTTAGCTGCATTTCTATTAAACCCTTGTCCTTGTCCTCCTTCAATAGCCAGCTAATTCCCAGGCCGTCCAAACATTCCAACAAGTTTGGGACACCAGTTTCACAGGTGATCGGTACTACCACACTCGTAACACGCCCTGCGATGAGGCCCCGCACCCACCGAGTTAATTGGAGTCGCTTGAGTAATCACCACACGGCAGTCCTTAGCAAAGTGTCCAGGTTTGCCACACCTGAAGCACACACGACAAGCAATATTCTCAGGATGATTGCCACTACACTTAGCACATCTAGGGGCATTACCAACATATCCCCTCTTCGCATTATTACCAGTCACAGCCGTAGAAGCTGTTCCCACATAACCTGCTGCCATCATAGGATCCGTTGCTATGAACCCCTTCCCTTTCCTTACTTTCTTATTGTCACCACTAAAACCAATTGTCTTAGTAGTATTAACCTCCTCTCACTTCTTCTCTCCTGACTTTGCAAGTGTTCCACTCTAACCGCTTCATCTGTCAGTGCACGAGCCATTTGAATAGCACTTAGAAGCGTTGTCGGCTCAGTCGCCCTAACCATCGAGCGAATCTGTGGAACCAACCCACGGATATACCTCTCAATACGCTTCGATTTAGGAGTTACTAGATGAGGAACCATCCTAGCTAACTCATGAAACCTATCAGTGTACCCCATATGATTAGCCCCAACCATTGTATGATTCCACAACTCTTCTTTCAATTTCTGCAATCTCATTGACTGGGCAAAACTCCTCCACCATTAAGGCTTTGAAGTCCTCCCAAGTCATACCCAAAGCCGCAACTCATCCTCTAGCTTGCAGTTGCTTGTTCTACCAGGTCAACGCCTTGTTAACCAAAGAACTAATCGCATACTTAACTTTCTGGACCTCACTACATCCACTTATATCCATCACAGACTCCATTTTCTCTATCCATTGAGTGAGTGCTATTGCACCACCCTTTCCATCAAATTCCTTAGGCTTTCAGGCCATGA
Source organism: Artemisia argyi (assembly GCA_030686995.1). Classification (NCBI taxonomy): domain Eukaryota; kingdom Viridiplantae; phylum Streptophyta; class Magnoliopsida; order Asterales; family Asteraceae; genus Artemisia; species Artemisia argyi. The sequence continues at coordinate 27,780 of JARVZY010002549.1, forward strand.
ACTCCTTATAAGTACACCCATTATTCCTACTTCCTCCACTTCCAGCACCATCGGGATGAGCTCCACTGCCTATCTGCACACTCAATTGAGTCACAAGTTCAGGCATTAAAGCTTCTAGCTGCTGATTGATCATTTGCTGAAAGATAGGGTTGCTATCCCCAATAATAGGTGTCGACTTCTTGGACTTCTTCGGTGTCCGGAAAGCTCCACTCATAGGTGACTTAGTGATAGGTCGTCTTGGTTTCCTTGGCGCCATTTCTTAAACACGCAGGACAATAGAACCATTAGAGACCATTCACAAGAATCCACAATTTCTATAATCATACCCAATCATCTACCTCCCATCACATGAGACACTCTCAATCATATAACCAAATTAACTCAACTCTACCACACATAAGTATATCACCATTGATTCAATGTAACATTGGCTGTAAGTCCACATATGTCGTGATACATTTATAATTGTGTTGGCCACCCACAATTTTAGATGTATCCTTCCACATGTGTACTTACTTCCAAAGCCACACCTAACAATAGTAACATCTTATAACAAATAGCACGCAATCAATACTAACCAAAATATACTCCCATAATACACATAATATACACACCAAAATATCCAAACTTGCCCAAGGCTTCTCATTAAAACACGGGATAAATCCTAAAAATCGGAAGGAATTCACATTCCAACATACAATCAGCGTCAAAACAACTCAACAAAACCATAAAACATTAAAAACATAACATTGAAAACAAGTCGTACGCAGTTCGAGTCCTATCTAAGACCTAAAACGGTGTACGCGCAGTGGACTCCAAGTCCGAATCCACTTCCTCCTCCTCGCTCACCCATCCATTCTTATTTCCATGATTCTGTGGTAAAGGATGTCTTGCAAAATCATCTTCATGATTTCTTAACTCTTCATCTATCCTATCCACAAAATCATACAATCCTCGGGGTCTAGCCCAAACTACCCCATCATCATCCAGAAACTGAGGACACTTGCACGGGTACTTGGTGGTGAAACCTTCCTTATCAGCTACCTTTGTCTCATATCTCTCCACCATTTCCCCATTCACATTCTCGAGTGTCAGCTTCTCTTCAATCACACATGGTACCATGCTAGAGGGGACCAATATCCTCCTGTTGGTTCTCTTCATCTTCCCAACTCTTTTACGTCCCTTAGCAACTACTGTGGCCCAACGAAGTGTCTTTCGCGCAGGAGGTGCCATTCTATAAATGACACACACACAATGCTAAGTACAGGGTTCGATAGACGTTCAAAAACTCGGTAAAATAACTCATAATTTAGGAAAATAGACATGTAAATATATCACACTTACACATAGATCCTAAATGCAACTATATGAGGGACTCCTAAGCTATAGTCTAGGTTAAACCACCTAATTCTCTATAACCAAGGCTCTGATACCAATCTGTCACAACCCGCCACGGCGGAAACGTGCGGGTGTAACTTCATGGATATCATCACAACACCTGGTGTCAACATAGAGAACAACTACCTGCACATAAATAGAGCAATGTACCAACACACACTGTTGTAACAATACCCAAAGATAAATAACCAAAACAAAATCCAAAAGGTATCTATAACATCACGTAAATTTTCCTACGATTAATACATTATTACAACATAAATTAACCATTTTTACCGATAACAATTTTTTATATATATATATATATACTTTGTCAATTGCAACGTTATTCACTCTTACCTTGAAACGACGTTTACACCTGAACCTTAATAACTTAGATACCATACACAATTTAAAACGTTGATACTTAATAAGTATACATTTCAATAAATACCAAATACAATTTATATAAATTCCGAGCCTACAAAAACTCCCATGTGTACACACTAATAATAATGGCCTCTAAGAACCAAAAGGCTTTTGGTCACGTTTACTATAGTTGAACCCATGAGTAACTCTAGAAACATTAACCGAACCCATGTCTATAAATCATAATCAATCTATCACCTTTAAGTACTTGACAATCACAACATTTTTAACGATACTCACAAGTCTATATTTCACAAGTGACTTAAAACATTTATATTTAATAAATATACGTTTCGATAGTTAACCAAGTACGATATATATAATTCTCAAGCTTACGAAAAACTCCCTAATTACGTACTTGAGCCTCAACCCAATACACACAACACCAAATCAAGCCTTGTAAAATAATATAACCAATCTATCCAAAATCTTAATTGCACAACTTGTATCCTATCTCTACTAGCACATATATTTTATCCAATACAACAACTTCTATAAAACATATCGACATGCCCCTTTTAATTCCCAACTCTATTTTCCATGCTTCTAAGAACCATGAATGACAATTGTTATCAACTTTCAAATATAATTACTATACTAGAATATTGATCAAGTTAAGGCACCTTACATGTTTCATCTTAATTTGACACAAATAATAACTTTGTTCCAATGCCACTTCGTATAAATTCTAATGAACCACTAACTTTCTGTAACGAATTTAAATCCCAATTTTAAGGCCCTTCTGGTCCGAACCAGGAAAAGTGTAAAACACGAAAGTTGTCCGAAATAATGTTTTACGTCTAGACTCAAGAGATTTTGAACCAAAAATGTAATTCGTGGCTGTTATCTGTGGAATACGACCTGGACTCAAACTTGAAGACTCACCTCCCTCAAATGTAACCTATAACTCATACACCACCTCCCTCAAATGTAACCTAAGAACACCATGTGCAACTCTTACACACCTTATGACAAGCTCTCTTTCACACTCCAAGTCTTGCCTTTTCCCTGCCATTCTCACCACTTGTCATGCACCAAAACTCATATATAAAGGACACATGCAATTCGAACACTTCTCACACTCAAACAAAACACAATATCAACCCATTTTCTTTACTATTGTCCATCGAAAGAAAATAAAGGAAGCAAGCCATTTTCTTTTCCTATGTTACTGTCAAGCAAGGAGAGGGAAGAAAGCTAGAAACATTTGAGTTACAAAGTCTTGATCACAAGGATTTCTTTGTCTTTTTCCTTTCTCGATCGATATGCGTCTATCCCAATTCCCCACCGTAAGCAATCACAAACTCATTTCTCATGCTCATCAAATAACATAGTTTCACCCATTCATGCTTAACTCATATATAAAGAGCCATGCATTTTCCCCTGTTTCCATGGATCAAAGGCAAAACACAAACTTTCACAAATACTCTCTTGGGTCTCTCCGTACTGTCGTGAAGAAATAAGAAGGAAAGCGAAACCATGTTCTCATATCTTTGTTGGGTCGTGTATCAAACCACGCTAAACCCTTGTTACTGTTTGATCCATACGTAACCCCTAGAAGAAGAGGAGAAGGGAGCAAGTCGCGATGTAGTTTTCAAGTTCTAAAGAATCACTAGCCCTAGTATGTGACGTGTTTGAAGCTTGGGAGCATTAGAGAATTGTTTCGGTTTCACTTCTCGCTCGTCCCTTAGTCGTCTTCCATTCCTTGTCCCACCACCACAGTTGGTGTTGTAAGTCTCCAAACCCATTCCATCTTATTACTTTCCTTCATGCATATATAAAATAATTAAGGTGGTATTGTCAAGACTTGTGTGGCTGTTGGGATTCTTGATTTGATGTGACAAAATAGATAAAAGAATGAAACAAAGGGACTATAATGCAAAGCTGGAATTCTACAAAAGATGAAGATTGAAACAAGAAGGACTTGCTTGATAAAGAAGATTTTATATTTAGTCCTTCGTAGTCTTTTGTAAACCCTAATATCTCTCTATATAAAGAGACATAGGGTACAGGTTTTTTATATGTCTTTCACAATGTAGTCGACTAGAAAAGTGTGTGTGTATGTTCTAGGGCGTAGTTCATTATAAACGCCTAGAACTAGTTAGTGTAGTTCGTATCCTCTAAGATCTGAGATGTCTTAGATCCTTATTACAATTGGTAACACGTTATTATTCTGTTCAAATAATAATTGGAGGTGATGATGATGAAAACCTTGTTGTCAATAACTTTGATTTGTTTTAATTCCGCTGCATATCATGTTTATTATCATTGTTATTGTTAACCCTAGATGCTCAAAACGGTCCAAGGAGTCTAACAAACTCCACAAGTGGTATCAGAGCTTGGGGAGCTCGTTACCTAGGGATTCACAAGGTTTTTAGTCGAAGAATGATGCTGAAAATCGAATTTGGTTTCAATTTTCGTAACTTTCTGCAGGTCAGTTTTCAAACGGCGATATCTCCTTCGTTAACCGTTGGATCGGGCTGAAATTTTTATTGGAGCTTCTCTATATATCAAGGAAGATTTCCACTAGAGGGATCTTCAATCTGAGCTTTTATGTGCAAGTTCTGGTATGTCGAAAACTGCTGCAGATAAAGGGTTTGTAATTCGATTTTTAGGGTTTTCTTTATATCAACTTCTTTGATTTTGGTTTCTATTGCATAAATTCATCATAGAAGTTGGTTATATATTGTTTGGTATTGAAAAGTCATGAAAGAAAGCAGTTGTGGAGGTGTATGAGCGATTTTTGGTGATTTTAGGGTTTTCGCGACACTTTAAAGTGTTGTCTTTATAATTAAAAAAAAAAAAAAAAAAAAAAAAAAAAAAAAAAAAAAAAAAAGACGACTATAATTCTGTTTGTAAAAGTCGCGTTATTCACCAAACCCTAATATGGTCATGAACTTTGATCGCTATACTGCTATGGTACTGCTAGTATTATCTTCATTCTGCTGCTCAAATTCATTCTGCTGCTAGAGATAAATCACTCTGCTGCTACGAAGTTCACTCTACTGCTACGCTATTTATTCTGCTGCTCCACACTGCTGCTCAGTATTACACTCTGCTGCTGTGTTATTTATTCTACTGCTGCGTTTTGATAATTTGTGAGCAGTGAGGGGAAGTATGTATGTTTGATTGGTTTTGGTTTACACACACAAGAAGGTTTTTGGTTTATTTGCTCGTAAAAGATTTATGGCTTGTTCTTATTGAAGAATTGATTACGAAGAAGGTTGATTATCATTTATTTGATGTTGTAGTTGAGTTTCACAGGTTTGTGTTCTTATCATATCTCAAAGTAAGTGTTACACTTTGAAGATAACTTGTTCGTGCTTAAGGTGATGACGAAGACTTGTCAAATCTAGTTTTCATAGGTCAAGGAGAGGATGGACGAAGACCTAGTTAACTATCACTTGAAGGAGTTACGTTATTGTGCTCAGTGTCTCATTGAAGATGAGGATTTTGTCAAGAGATTACGGTCTACTTATATATTCGGTTTTGGGTATAAGTTCAAAGTCACGTGGTTAGTACAAGACATAAGACACAAGTTTGGGTTATTCAACTTCTTCATCAAGTTTGTTATATTTGGTTTTCTTCACATGTGATCATTACATATAGCCTACAGATTTGAAGAATCATGAAAATGACTAACACATTGATTTCAGGGGAAGCTTATTCTTATGATGTGTTTATTCATTTGATGTTCATGCACCACTCGAGGGGAAGTGTTTGATTTTTACTACTGTTGATTACTATTTCTACTGCTAGTTGGAGTTTTCTATTGTTTTGGGTTCATTATTCGTTTTGTGCTTCATGGAGGGCAATTTGAAACATTGGAAGGCTTGGATTGGAAGTTTGTGATATTGGTTCGTGGTGGTAAAGATCATATTTCATATGTTCCCTATTTGTTGATAACAAAAACGGGAAGAGATGTTGGAGTGGCATGGCATGACTTAAGGGGAAGACAAAGATTGTTTCATTCAGGGAGATGCTTACATCTCAACTTCTCTACTTCGCCTAGGGAAGTTCGTACACGACTTTGTTTGTTTTGTCATCATCAAATAAGGGAAGATTGTTGGGATTCTTGATTTGATGTGACAAAATAGATAAAAGAATGAAACAAAGGGACTATAATGCAAAGCTGGAATTCTACAAAAGATGAAGATTGAAACAAGAAGGACTTGCTTGATAAAGAAGATTTTATATTTAGTCCTTCGTAGTCTTTTGTAAACCCTAATATCTCTCTATATAAAGAGACATAGGGTACAGGTTTTTTATATGTCTTTCACAATGTAGTCGACTAGAAAAGTGTGTGTGTATGTTCTAGGGCGTAGTTCATTATAAACGCCTAGAACTAGTTAGTGTAGTTTGTATCCTCTAAGATCTGAGATGTCTTAGATCCTTATTACAATTGGTAACACGTTATTATTCTGATCAAATAATAATTGGAGGTGATGATGATGAAAACCTTGTTGTCAATAACTTTGATTTGTTTTAATTCCGCTGCATATCATGTTTATTATCATTGTTATTGTTAACCCTAGATGCTCAAAACGGTCCAAGGAGTCTAACAAACTCCACAGTGGCAAATCTTTAAACTCGTTAACACTTATAAACATCTCAAAGTATAAACTAGTACTTATGTGTTCCTAATCGACATGCACATATATATGCCGGATTATTTAAAGTTTCCAAACTCAAAATGACTAAAGAAAACTTGAAAAGAAACTGATCAAAATATATACAAGTCAAACTAACAAGTTTTAGTTTTGTTTTAAATGGATTGAGTACCAAGTTCTTGTGTTTCGTTGAGTGGCGAGGAAACACTAAACAAGTGAAACTTAACGAGAGAAAAACTACTTGAACATGAATAATCACAAGCTCAGTTTTGGTTTAAGAATATGAAACACAAACGATTTTACAAACATACAAAACCCACGACTATATATACATGCTGGGTAGAATTTACACAAGATAGAAATACTGTAACGAGGCCTTAAATAGAGTTTAATATAAAGGATAATCAAAAACCACCCTAGCTCAGTTGGTTGGATGGTTTGGTTATGGGTAAGGGTCCTGAGTTCGAGCCCAAGTTATGGCAGTTTATTTTCTTTAGTTATTTTTGCAACTTTGGCAGTTTGACAATTCCAACCCTTCAACTTGCACTACTTATTATTTTCTTAAAAGACTTTTATAAAATAACTCATATAAACTTTTACATTTTAAACCTCCAACTTTAACTATATAACATTTTTCTTATAAACTTTTATAAGTTTTAAACCCTTATACTATTGTTACAAATTCGGCACCTCAAATCTAATACGTGACATTTCTCACCTAAAACTTTTATAAATGAACGTAGATAGTTTTTACCATTCTTCGTCTAAATGGAAAATATGGTTAACACTTATTTTACTTAGCAACCACATTGGAGTAAACAATAATCTATATATATATCTGTCCTAAAATATTATCACTAATCTAATAAGAATATACTTTATATATTTTACACCTCGAGACCTAATGAAATAAAAAATATAAATTGACAAGGTAATGTTTTATGACGTCATCATAATATAAGATATCGGAAACTACATTGTGAGACTATAACGAAATAATGTTTTTAGATAACTTGAATTATAAAACATATGACTTGGCGTTATTATCATTTTCTTGAAAACTTTTATAAGTTGTAAACATACTTATTTTGGGCTAAATACAAAAATCATTTAAAAGAGTAACATTGGCATAGTTTAAAAGTTTACATAACAACTTAATTATGCTTGACAAATTAACATTTCATGACTATATCATAGTAACATATAACGAGACCTACATTTTGAGGCGATAATAAAATAATAATTATGAATAACTATATATTTCTGAATATGTATAATTTATAACGTAAATTATATAACTTGACGTTATTATCGGATAACTTGAACACACGTTAAGGAATGATTATTCCTACAATAAAACTCATCGGTTCACTTAACCAGGCGTAAACTTGCAATTACTATAATCATTCACCAACTTTCGATACATATTATAAATTCATGATGAGAAATATAAAATAATAAACGATACTTATACATAAAGACAAGTTATATAGTATATAACTTGCTCTTGAACTATTAAGCGTTTGCCACGCAAGCCACCTCTGCCACAAAAGTCATTTTGTAATCGAACACTATTCAAATCACGATTCTCGATAAGTCGAACTTATTTCGGACTTCCATATTATTCAGGTTATCTTTGAAGTCATTTCCATTCTACCCCTGACATTACGTTATCTATGTCTATCATAAATCTCAGGTGAGTCATAGCCCCTACTCTTACTTGTTTTACAATGGTTTATAAACGTTTTTGGGGGAGATACATGCTTAACTACTGTTTTTACTTTTACAAGTATTCATTAATTAAATATAGGACTATATTACATATAAACTTTACTAGTTTACACATTTTTATATCTCATAAGGAGATACCTGCTATAGGCATGATTACAAGTGATTTTTCAACGATATGCTATATTTGATCTCTATTGCCTAAGTTTCCTATTACCAAAAGTCCCTCGATCATGCGCCTTAATCACTTGCAGGGTGAACGTAAATAATTGTGAATAGATCTATTAGGGATTGACAATCCCCATTTGGTTGCTAGAGGAAAGCCACCAAATGCACTTTATTTGATTTCATAGGTTACTGGTAAATACCTATCTTGAGGGCCACTGTTTTACATCATTATTATAGATAATTTTGATGCCTGTTAATCGTTGAGTGTCATGAGCTTAGAGCAATAGAACGGTAGTACTGTAGTCATGATACAGTATTACAACGACTGATGTTTGGGGTGTACAATGCTGTAGCCCACTGTTTTATTTAACTATGAGATTGTGCTCACTATATAGCAGGAAAAACTATTAATAATTGGCAAACGAACTACTATTTTGGTGTTGACCCGGTTAGGTCAAACAAACTACTATTTTGGTGTTGACTCGGTGAAGGGCAAACCAACAGACTATTTTTGAATTAATAAGGAAATCACTCATTTTCTGATTTTGATGAATCAACGATTTAAGCTATGAATATTATGGATTTACTCACACTTTAAATTGATAATCAACTGTTATTATAACTTCTATGGAATCATAAACTCTTTGATTTTGGAAATCGATATTCGAAACTATAAACTCTGTGAACTCACCAACCTTTGTGTTGACACTTTTAGCATGTGTTTATCTCAGGTCCATAATGAGCAAGGATGGCACGGAGGATCACGAATACTTATAAAGGCTATAAATTTTCCTATCATTCAAAAACTGATTTAATAAACTTTGGGACAAACAAGGACCTCTTTTATAACTCTGGTGTTTATATTCGAATGATAGATCTTTAAAATGACTAAAATGATAAATCATTTTCTACTAAACTGTGCGCTACGAAGTAACACCCAATTTAATTTCTGCTGCATGTTTTCAAAAATTGGGGGTGTTACAGTATCTTCAATAGATATGAAAGTACCAAACAGAAAACATAAATGTATCAAAACCAAATCCAAACGAAGTCAAATCCCAAAACATAAGTAAGTCTCCATATGCAACTAAGTCTCGCCTAATTGCTGCCCTCAACTTTGGCCTTAGAATGCTCACCTGAAAATGATGCTTAAAATGTCAACATAACGTTGGTGAGATTCATAGGTTTAGACACACTCACACTCTCAAGGAAACCAGTTCACTGTGATTATAAAAACATAGCTGGACAAATAAATATAGTTATCATACAAGCTACATGTATCCATAAACCAATCATCACACCAAAAGGCAACCATCGGGCCGGAACGTGACCCCCGCACCATCGGGCCGGAATGTGACCCCCGCTCCAAAACACATCATCAATTGGGTCGCATGCGCAAGCAAGAGGATAAGCATCCTCCCAAGTGGAAATCACACAGCATCAATTAGGTCGCTAACCTAATCGGAATCACATATCACACAGCATCAATTAGGTCGCTAACCTAATCGGAATCACACTTTCATGTACCACATAGCATTATTACGATAACATTATACGTCCAAGCTTTTAAACCACACATAATCACAGTAACTCAAATCATTTAAGACAAGCATCATTCCCATCCTAAGTTTAAAAACAAAGTAAAAATATGGGACTATGAACTCACCTTAAACTCCGCAGCTTCCACAAAAACAACTCACAATCTATAGCAAACAAAAATAATCCACATTACACAAGGTCAAGCTAAAACTACAACCCATGTAATACACATATGATCGATGTCTAAGACTCATATGACCCACCATGGATTTCCTAGACACCACACTAACCACTACCATAACTTAAAACTCACTAAATCCCTTGCACTCTTAAAATAAGAAAACGCAGAGTTTTTTGGGTACATTCGCCCACATAAAATCATGACAAATAAAGCTCAACAACTCACACAAAAAATTCACCATGGTCTCTCATAAGCATAGAAGCTAATCCCAGAAGGCCATGGACCAATAACACACACAAATACTCATAATAAATTTAAACTTGTCAACTACTCAAATTCGGATCTGAACGCACACCAAAAAGTTTTGATTTCCATAAAATACTTCCACAAGTTTTTATCGCGAAACCTCTTCGTGGTAGTCTAATATAACCTAATACTTAACTATTCCAGAATTCCTTGTCAAAATACCACTTTTACAACCACATGACACCTTCAAACTTTTACCCAAAATCTGTCCCGGTTTGACAGCTTTGACACCTTAACAAAGAAAAATCAAAAGACTGACTTCCCGACCTTAAAATCGATCGTGGATGGACTTTTTGGAAAGATCTTTCATTATAATTCAATTTAGACCTAAAATTCATGACTTAAATCCTCACCATCTGTTATTTACACTCACATCTTTACAGTCATAATTTTCTGTCCAAACCCTAACACATAATTTAACGCGTTTAACTCTCAATTCCCTTAACCATTAACCATATTATTGACATCTAATCATCCTAACATGTTTTACTTCAATAATTTACAGAAGTATATAAACCCTAGATTCCATCATATTAAATATTACATGAATCATAACAATAATTAATTAGTTACACGTAAGGGTTAAAAATTTTACCTTGATTCTTGATTATTGCTAGACAATTATGAAACCCTAATTTTTTTCTTCTTGTTCCTCCCTTGTGTCGACTTTAATTGCAGGAAAAAGGGGTAGGGAGGTTTTGATTTTGTATTTATAATTATATTGGATAACCCTTAAGGCTTAGAGTTGTATTTGGTATCAAATTTGGTTTCCTTTTTCCCCCCTAATCCCTATAATCAGCCGCCCCCCTTAATTATATATATTTTTTTTATTAATTTATTTATTACACTCAAAACCTCATACTTTTCATATTTTATGTATTCCCATAACAAAACCTAACATCTTTCGCGATAAACCTTAATTTTATGACAAACCGGAAAATAGTCATTTTCAAAATAAAGTTTCCAAAAATAGATTTTCACACACTCCATAAGCATTTCTTCACAAAAACAACATTCCCGTAACTTACTAACACTCAATAACTTGAACGAAGACTCGTTACGCAGAACCTCAAAACGCCAAATATACACAAGTCATTTCTACACCACATGGGTGATCAAAATGAACTTTCCCAAAATCAACATCATCAAAAATCATAATAACAACCACAACGCGAAGGGATTTAGTGCTAAACCAAATACTAATCACACTATAATACACAATAACACACATATAACTACTCAAACCACACCAAACAAAGTTAGATTAACTCGAGGCTAAAAGTCTAACTAACCTGCTAAAACCACGGTTGTTACAATTATCATATCAAAATCTATTTTATGCTTACTTCACTATCATATCATATCAATTATCTATAAGTATCCTGTCAGACTTAGATGATGTATAAAAAGTATATGTTCAGTAGGACTATTTAAGTTATGTGCCACTAGTCTAACACCTATCCAAATATGAGTATTGATAACATCAAATAATCCTGATATTTAAGTATCAATTTCCCCTATTATGCTCATTTATATTAATGATTATGTGGATACATGCTTTTATTCCTTTATATTTTGTATCCAGGTCACAAGTGAGCATAGGAGCTAAGGAGACGAGGAAATTGTAAAGAACGTGCAAAGATAGACAAATCCAAGTATTCTGGAAGAAGCTACGGCGTAACTCATTCTCTCAACTACGCCGTAGCTAGGATTTCTACTAAGAAGACCAAAGTCAACACGGACCTAGAGTTACGACGTAACTAATTCAATTGTTTACGCCATAACAATCACAAGTCTTGAAGAATCCTATGATATAAAGACTACGTCGTAACACAACTATGGAATATGGCGTAGCAATGAGTACGAGAGTAGTCCAAGCTCAAGAATCAACTTACGACGTAACACACCTTTTAGGCTACGGCGTAATGAAGACTACAAGAGTTATCTCAGATCCGATAAATATTCTACGGCGTAACACATTTGGAGATTACGATGGAGAAGAAACCCTAATATCATTATTACGGCGTAACATTTCATAGTTACGCCGTAAAATCTAGATCTGGATAAGATTTCACAAGTTACGGCGTAACACATTTCGTAGTTACGCCGTAACTCTCGACGGGCCTATAAAGACAACCCTAATTTCTGCATTTTAGGAACAACTTTCTCACACACAAAGTCAGAGATCGTTAGGAGCTTTAAGGAGGCCCTTCTACAGCAGTATACGAAGGCTTTCCAAGGGAGAAATCACACTTTAATCACCATAAGTTTTAGCATTTCATTGTTTCATTTACATTTCGAATACATGGATCTTGTAAACATTATTTCGAGTGTTGAATTTAACATGATTGGCTAAGCACCTCTGGTACTAGCCTAGTTATGATTCCTATATTGTTTTAACCATGTTTTCGTACTTTTCTTATATGCTTTTACGTGTGTGCATGCTTAGTTTATCTTGAGAACCTCTTATTTCGGTAGTTTTGATATGCGGTTGTATCTATTACGCTAGCTTTAATTGAATTAAGACCCCAATTGAGTTAGTAGGCTAGAAGAATTGACCATAGGACACTAGCCTGATGGATTGCGAGGAAATGGGAGGGATGACAACTGACCATATTGCCTCATGTGCGAATTGACCATAGGATCACCTACTGTATTTGATGAACTTAAGAAGTTAGAGAAATGGCATATGATCGTGAAAACGGGCGATTAAAGATAAGTCTAGCATATAGTGACGCTTAATGACTCAAACCCGTCTACCATACGTCGGCTTACTAGCATGGGGTAGTGCCTGTGGTTTCTGACAAGATTCGGGGGAGATAGGCTAGGGAACTTGACCATATGCACCTAGTGATATATGTCTGCCCCACCTAAAGCATAAGATTATTTTAATAGGGAACATGACCATAAACGATGTAGGAGGAGTAACTAGGCTAGTACACTTTTCTCCCACTGCTCACAACCTTTAATTTAATTTCTTTTGTTTTCTAGTTTCATTTCCAACTTTCAATAAATCATTTCCTTTTAATTACTTTTACTTAGAGACAATAGACTTAGACATAGTCCGCACCACATAACTCTTGGGACGACCTCGGAGTTACCATTACTATCCTACACACGACCGGATTCTCTGTCCATTTGTGCAAATAGGTAGACCTTAGGTAAAACGAGTATTATAAATATTAAAACCTGGTCGGTAAAACCTGCATCAAGTATCCTTAAGACACAAATTATAGTTACAAATGAATCAGTATCCTTGACCCTGAATCAAACATATCTATGTGTGTAAATTTTTTGAAAAGAACCAGATATATGACCCACACAAATACACAGACACAAAAGGATCACTAAGAATTAAATGATGTGTTTAATGGAAGATAACTTTTCTCAAAATTACGAAGCTTTTGGTGGGCACAACCTACATGTTTCCCAAATTTTACTAATCCAAATGTGAATTGCAATAAACATCGCTAAACAGGAGAAAGCTACGTATATATCACAACATTTATAGCAATTGACTTAAGAAAAATGGAAGCATATGTTTAATGTTGTAACTGTAACTTCTACGATTAACAAATTGGGACAAGATTACAAGCATCAACAACGAAAGAAGATTACCTGTACAAGACACATCTCCATCAACGGACTGACAAGTTAATGTGTATTAGAAGTAGCTTGCAAACTTATCTAAGAATCCAACCAACTATTTTCACATGTATCTGTGGTACATAGCAGATAACGTAAAGAATTTGTTAAGTGTTCAAGTGTGCCAAAAGATGCATATATGAAGAGTTACCTGTAGGTTTTGCTCTAACGACATTGCTAGAGGAGATGCATCTTGATCTTTCCCCATCTTTTGCAATGGTTTTAGTAGATACAGTCGTGCTGGGAGCTGGAGAAGCAATTGAAGTACCCACAATCGTATTAAGTATTTTCCCTTCCTGCTCTCCTCTTGACTCGCACGCTGTAGACTTATGTTTTTTAGCTGAATAGGAACCCAACCGTTGAATTTGTTATTGGCAACATTCCTGAGAAGACGAATGTGAACATGTTAGTTGCCTAGTAATATGTTTGCTCTGCATAAACCAATTGATGGGTTCTGAAAGCGTATAGCGATACTCACAGGTTCTTAAGGGGAAGATTATTAAGGACATTAATCGTTCCTGTAAACTGGTTTATCTACAAATACCTGCATTAAGACAAGCGTGAAGGGGTGGAGGGAGGACTAAAGCAAAATCTAAATATAAGCGCAAAGGATGTACATACATATCCGTGACACTAGACGACGAAATTTCTGCATTACAACACATGAAGAATGAGAAGCGTGTGACAAAAGTCAATGTTGAAAAAAATGGAAATTAGGGGAAAAAAAGCATACAGTCTTTCCAAGTTTGGAGGAAGGTTATAAGGTATCTGGTTGCCAAGATTATTGTTGCTTATATCGCTGCAATACAAACACAATATCAGATTTACAAGATTACAACATGAAAATCCGTTTTAACTATAATAGAAAGTAAAGCAGGCTTACAATTTTTTTAAGGATGTCAAACTAGTGAGCTGGTATCCTAAATTGCCGTCAGAAAGTCCAAGATTCGATATGTCGCTATGGATAGAAAAGGAAAACAAGTTAGTTATTCATAGTAGAACGTAAAGAATTATATATGGTAGGGTGGATACATAAATTTCAGTGACTCTTGAACCTGAGCACTTAACACCTTTCTAGTTTTCGCCACAAGGGTCGCCAGCATTTGTGGTCCATTTGTTTAACTGTCCCGGGGAATTGAGACTTTGAAACATGATCCTCATAGCAGCAGATGCACATAATAACATAGGAGTATTTTAGCCTTATAGCGCACATATATATATATATATATATATATATATATATATATATATATATATATATATATATATATATATATATATATATATATATATACACACACACACACACACACACACACATACATACACACACACACACACACACACACACATATATATATATATATATATATATATATATATATATATATATATATATATATATGTGTGTGTGTGTGTGTGTGTGTGTGTGTGTGTGTATGTATGTGTGTGTGTGTGTGTGTAACATCATATTTTTTTCTTGTTATTTCATTAGTTTATTGATGATCAATTTGTTTAAGTGTAACAACATATTTTCCTCTTGTTATTTCATTAGTTTAATATGCATATTCATTGTCTCTCAATCTTTTTTGTGGATTGGATTTTCGTGTAATTTTAGTTGGATATGGTGGTTGAAAAATCCAATAGCTTCTATAACTTTCATGTAATTTTTTATAGCTTATATATGTATATCCTTTGAAATAAAATAAAAAAAACTTCCACTACATTATAAGTTTATATAATTCACGAAAAAAAACGACGCCGTATTTGCGTCCCCGACAACTGTAGCACTTTCCCACAAAAAAAAATTGGGCCCAACTTTGGCCTGCTTTCCGTGACCCTGTGACTTTTATATACACAGTGTATACACATGATCAGATAAACCTAGAAATTCACCGTCTCTCTCAAAGTCACACACACGCACACACACAATCAAAAATCAGATCTCGCGGTGATGATCAATTGAGGTAGGCAACAATATTTTGGGGGCTTTTGATTTATCTGGGTTGTGGCGGTTTGTTTATCGATTGTTGTGGTTCAGTTCTTTAATGCATATGAAGATAACCCTAATTAAATCTTTGAACATTTTATGTTTTTAGGGGCTTTATAATGTCATTATAATTAGGGATTTTAATCGCTTGGAAAAGGTTTTATTTTATTTATGTATTTACTACCTGACAAATTGAGTAAGGCAAAGGAGGTGGAAAAGATGTTCTTGCGCAACACCATGTATGGGAGTTTAGTGTATTTTTTTTGTTGCCTCTTCGCGTTTTACATTCGATAGCTATTATAGTTGTTCCTAGAGATTATAGTATCTAAAAGTAACATTACATATACCAGATTGTGAAACCTTTAAAGTAGCATTCGCGTGTACAATTAAGCAACTCTAATATGTGATGTGTGTGTTGTTAAGTAACTCTAATTTGTGCTATGCTCTATTTATTCCAGAAACAGTTAACATGGGCAAAGGTACTTCCAGTGGTCCGAGTAGAAATGCTGGGCCTCGCCATCAAAGACACCATGGTTGGTCGCGTGATCGCATATTACATCGTCTACCTATTATATTTGATACCTCCAATGTTCTAGGTGGAAATGCTCCATCTCGCCATAAAAAAAACGCCATGGTTAGTAGCCAATTTGCATATTACATTAGCTATCTATAATAGTTGCTTTTTAATATTGGACTGCTTATATAGCAAGTGTCAAATCTAAGAGTCCGTAATGTTATCTTTGTATGTTGTGCAGATGGAGAACTATTGGAAATGAAGTTACCGGGACTGAATTTGGTACGACAAATTCATACGCCGAAGTTACGGAAGGAAAGCCAGCAAATCAGCTCGACGTTACAAAAGAATGGTGCTCTCAATCAGGTACCTGTTCATTTTCAATAGAAACTATGAAAAACAAATAATACGTATCTGTAGGGTGTTTGGGATTGCTTATATTTAACTATAAGGAAATAAACAGTTTTAGATATCAGTATATAAGTTGTTTTAATTAGCTGTTTGGACCAGGCTTCCTATTTGAATGTCAAACTATTACCAATCGTAGATTATTAATCTTCAGAAATAAGCGACCTCATGTTTTTTTATTATTGTGATACATATTTAACACATGATTCTGCAAGTGTTTTTGGCTTATTTGATTATGATGTGTCAAATTTATATTGAAAATGCATATGCTTTGTATAGATAAGATGGTCCAAACCATCTTAAATAAGCTAATGATCATGGCCTCAATTATATTAAAAAATCAAACCCGTTTGGCATGTTACTTAAGCACAGCTGGAAAATTTAGGTTCCCCTCTTACTATACCACACTTATTTATGGCAGCAGACACTGACGATATCAACACAGGTGTACATGCTTATTTTGAATGCGCATATGAGCAAATGTATTTCTTGGGGTGTTGTTAAAAAGTTGTTTGTTTCTGAATGAACCATGTTCAAAGACGTACCAATTTTGCTTGATTATGTTTAGTTTTCGCTATATTATGCATTTATGCAGGTCTTTATGTTTGCAGAGCTGATATAGGAAAGGGGAAATCAAGACGGTTTGGAGTAAGCTCAGGCAAGGATGGATAAGTAGATAGATAAAGGGTTAGCTGTAAAATAAACTTGCCCTGCAAAGTAAGTGCAATCTGATTTACCACTTTTTGCTTAAATAGTTGAGCTACCAATTTGTTAACCCATTTACTAAAATCAACTTTATTAGAAACATGTTCTTTTTAGTAAATGAAACCTAAAGAATTATAATTCAAAATCTTGGACAGTAAGTGTATCTGTTTAACTTTAACACATTTGTCGTTTTAGTGACTACCAAAAACTTATCAATCTAACTATGTTTGTTTGTTTTTTTAGGTTTATATGCAAAGCACATTCGCCGTCCCAGGATATTCTGCGTCGAGGTAGTTTTAGACTCATATCTTGCATTTTATCCAGCTTAGAATTTTCCGTTATCTCTGTATTCTGTTTTTCCAGCTTTACAAGATGCTAGAGGAGACAGCACGGAACTTGGAGCCGTACAATAAAAAAACATACAATCTTCCTGAGCTGTTACCTGCTATTTTGTGCGACATGGATCTAATGAAGCATGCGATCTATGTGTCACAAGATAGCATTTAACAGCCTATGAAGATCGTATTTTTTTTTATAAGAATGTTCTTTTGTTTTATACTGGTACACCTGCCTTTTAAATCCATTTAAACATTCAGGTCACTTACCATTTTTTTTTCCAATTTGGTGTGGTACATTGATTCTTGCACAAGCATCCTCGCATATACCCATCTTAATGATCCATTTCCATTGTTTTTCTTATACACAAAAGGCACACATAAACGTAGAATATTCTTGGACCCTCGCTTCAAGCCCTCCATTGTGTTCTGTTGTGATAAAGAACCGATCAAAATGTACAGTTTGAAGCAAGGGTTTAGCAATATTGTGCATTTACGCATCTCTTTTCTGTATAAAAAAACAATGGAAGCAAATCATTAAGATGAGTATATGTGAGGATGATTTGCCAACAAACGGTGGCTCAGCGTAAGTCATACGTTACCTGCCAAAAAACGCTATCGTAGCAGTCAAATACGGTGTTAGATGTAACATTTTACAATCATCTGTGTCGCTATTTTAGATCAATTTCCACTTACTAACCACCTTTTCTTTTATCTCTTCCAGTTACGATGCATTTTACCTCAACCAGAAGGCGGCATCAGCGTAACACGCATTACAGATGGATAACCAACACCGCCGCCCTCAAGGTTTGATTAGTTTTTTTTAAACCCCTATTTTACATTAGTTTTCCTTTACTAACCACCTTTTAGTTTATTTCTTCCGGTTACGATGCATCCTTCCTCAACCAGAAGGCAGAGAACCATTAGGGTACACCACGCATCCACTGCAGTCATAACGCATGCTCCATCTATGGCAGCGTTCTCTTCAAGTGGACCGAATCGCACCAGAGATTATTAAGGTGAAAACTATATACTAATTGTTAACATAGATATATAACTAACTAACTAACTAACTGAGATTTGATCATCTTTGTGCTACGTATGTATTACGTAACCTGGACTGTATATCAGCCATATACGTACCCACATACATATATATGAAAACGTTATTAACACATACATTCTATTGCATTGCTCATAGGTTCTTGACCGAAAGGGGCTTGGTCAACTGATCAGGACGAGCACGAAAAAGGGGTGCGCAAAGAAACCCATCTTAAAGGTGACCATGGTATTCCGTCTTATAGGTAATCAAGATAACCCATCTTATTCCTACATATTTAACACGGTGTTGGGCTTGCTTATCAAGCATTTTCTGAAATAAGGACCTTAAAGCCACATGGTCGGACCTGTAGCAAAACCAATAATTTTAACATTATCAAATTTTTACGATAACATAATTTCTTCTTTCATTATTATTGTACTTCACTCATATGCAGAGAGGGTCAAGTGTGGCAATTCTCGCAGGACACATAGGATGAACACAAAACTTAAGCCATTATCTTTCATTTTTTCACCGTAACAATGCGTCTGCATATGGATACAGACATAGTACTCTATTATTTATTATTTTATTATTTTTTTGTATGTTAATTGTGCAGGTTTTGGTTAGCTTATCTGTTTCGGCTTATTTCGACATTTGTGATTTGTGGTAAGTTTGTTATGATGGGTGTTTGTTAATACTATCATTAACTTGTATCGATAAAAAACGAAAAAATGTGTATGTTACATTACACGATGTTGACAGATACTGGTAATTTAGTTTTTGGAGCATAATATTATTATTATTTTGTGAAATTGTTATGTAGAAAATATATGCCATGTATACATATAGTTGTGCTTAAATATATCTTAAGTGCAAAAACGCAAGAGTAAAACTAGCAAAAGTGTAGCAAATGAAACTAGCAGCAGTTGTGCTTTACTTCCCATTTATTCAAATTCCATAATACCAATCGTTACAAAAGTTGGAGTCTAAACTGAAATCAGATTATATTATTCATAGATGTAAAGAATGAAGATTTGTATTTACAGAAGTTCAATAATTTTGCATAACCAACTAAAGTTATATTTTTATGTTTGTAATCCGAAATAGGAAAGGGGGAAGTAGGACACTTTGGATTAAGCTCAGGCAGGGAGTGGTATAGCGGATGTGTTAGGAATACAAATATTCCTATAAAAGTCTCGGTCACCTAATTATTGTAATAGCATTAAGTTAGCTCGTAGTTAGTTAAGTTATTAGTTGGTTAGTATTAGATTAAGTAACATCGTGGAAGAAGGACGGGTATTTATCTACTGTATGCCTGATCCACAGCCCGGGTGTGGGCGCTTTATAATTTATTTGTTAGGATAGTATATATACCCCTCTCCACATGTGGAGAGGGTTGGACCTTCATTTATATCAATCTAATACTCTCTAGTTTTCTCTCATTCTTTCTAAGGTTCCAATACTTCTCCTTTTCTTCTTCTACACCCACGAATCACATCCAACACCATGTAATACATGTTTGTGACTTGATATTATATCCTACAATTGGTATCAGAGCCAGGTTTCATCTTAGGGCCTTGTAGAATCAGATTTGGTGTGGTTTTGTGTAGTTTTTGTGAGTTAGAAGAGTTTTATTGAAAACATCTTGGTTTGATCTTTCTAGTGTTATTAGATGTGTTAGAGGTGTACTTTTATGATCCTTGGTGTTAGTACAACATTGTGTTTCAGTTGGTTATACTATATCATAATCTTATTTGAAGTTTGGATTGGGTTTAAGTCGAAATTCCTTGTTGCGATTAGCTCCACTGTTTCATTGCTTATCTGCGGTTTGCTCCTGATCTCTGTGGTTAGTTTGTCTGCGATTACTTTTCTGGGAATACAAATAAATTGCAAGGAAAGTGACAGTTTTGGACTATTGTCAACTGCGACTAGTATATGTGGTTTACTAACTGCGACTAGGTGGTCTGCGTTTAGTATATGTGGTTTACTGACTGCGACTAGCTCCTGTGGTTAAGTGGTCTGCGTTTAGTTCTTTGTGGTTAGCTTTTCTTGTGGTCACCACAATTGCGGTTTGATTATTCTGCGGTTTGCTTCGTACTGTGGTTAGTCCTTGCGGTTAACTCTCTTTGTGGTTACCTATCATGCGGTTAACTTTCCCTGCATTTTGGTCAACTTGCGTTTAACTCCTCCTGCGACTTGTGCACATTGTTGCGACTATCTCCTACGCTGCGGTTTGGTGGTTTCAGTTGCGACTTTCTCTAATTGTTTGGCAAGTTACTAAGTGATGAGATTCATGTGATAGGTTAATCACTTTGCAATTCATGAATTATTGTAACCTTAGTCGTTTCAATTAATCTAATTGTGATCTGATGTTGTGAGTTAATCCTTACGACTTGACTAATCTCAATTGGATATATTGCAACTTGACTTGTCACAACTTAACACTTGATGCAAACTGTGACTCATCTGGTATCTCTCTCTTAGCTTAATCTGCTGAATATATCTTCTGGTTTCTTTTGTTGACTTTAGTAAAATCCCTAGAGAGAATCATTTCTCGGTTTAAGTCACAAAAGCTATAAAATCCCGTTTGAAGATTTTGAGATGTCGACAGTATCAGATGACATTCAAGCTGTTGGGTCCGACACCCGACCTCCTATGCTAGACAAGACAGATTATGAATCATGGGCACAAAGAATCAGACTGTATTGCTTGAGTAAAGAAAATGGTGAGAACATTCTGCGATCTATCGATGAAGGTCCTATGCAGATGGGTACAACCAGAGATGCTATCTCCACGGCTGAGGATGGCTCTGTTGCTCAGGGAATTGATAGACCACGCACCTACAATGATCTCACTGATGTTGAAAAGAAGCGCTATGATGCTGACATTCGAGCCTGCAACATAGTAATACAAGGGTTACCCAAAGATGTGTACAAGCTAATCAACTTCAAAACTGAAGCCAAAGCTGTGTGGGACAATGTCAAAATGCTTATGTCTGGCTCAGAGCTGACCAAAGAAGACCGTGAATCTCAATTGTATGATGAGTTTGAACATTTCAAAATGAATCCTGGTGAAAACATTACCGATTACTATGTCAGATTTCACAAGCTGGTTAATGACATGAGAATGATCAGAATGACAATGCCCAACATTCAACTCAACTCTAAGTTTGTGAACATGTCACCTGAGTGGGATCGTTTTGTCACTGCTGTCAAGCTCAACAAAGGATTAAGAAATACGAACTATGAGCAATTGTTTGCTTATTTACAACAACATGAGAAACATGCTGCTTATGATCATCAATTAAGAGAGAAGCTCAATCCAACTGTCACAAGTGATTCACTTGCTTTCATGACTAATATTGTGCCAACTAATCAACCTGTGTCATCAATGGATCACTTATCTCTATAATCATCGGCTGCCATGAATACTCACCTCGACACAGGATACTCTCATACTGACAAGATGATTGACAATCTTTCCAATCAAGTGTCTCTGCTAGTTCAACATTTCAGGGCTGCACTCCCATCTTCCAACAATCAACTCAGAACTTCTTCCAGTCCACGCAATCAGGCTATTGTGGAAGATGGAAAAGTAATGCTGCAGAACATTCAGGGAAGACAGAATGTGAATCAAAGGAATGCTGTGAGGGGTAACTTTCAGAACAGAGTTGCAAATGTGAATCAGGGACAAGGAAGGCAACCAAAATGTTACAACTGTGGGGGTTTAGGTCACTTTGCCAGAAACTGCACTCAACCAAAACGTCCTCAAAACTCAGATTATTTTAAGGACAAAATGTTGCTCATGCAAGCTCAAGAGAATGGAGTGGTCCTTAATGAGGATGAATTGGAATTTCTTGCTGAGGATGATGGAAAGACATTCAATGATGATGTGGATGAACAGCCAGTTCAGGATTTAGCTCTTAATGATCCAAACATCTTCCAAGCAGAAGATTGTGATGCTTTCGACTCAGATGTTGATGACGAACCCACTGCTCAGACAATCTTCATGGCTAATTTATCATCTGTTGTCTCACCCACACAACAATCTGATCGATCCAAATCATCCATCATATCTGAGGTACTAAAATTATATGATATATGTGCTAACAACGATGAACAAAAGACCATCAATGATATACGACAAAATAATGTTCGTGAATCAAATGAGGCTGAATTGGAAACTATTAATGAGTTTCCAACTAAGCAACATTTGGATCACGACAGTACTTCTGATGTATCTTGTGGAAAGTCTTCTGTTGTAAGTAATAATGATGTGATGCATGAACAAACGATATATAACGAAGTACAACAAACAGACGTTGCTGAATTAGATAGTGCAAATTTGGGAAATAGCAATATTGTCCCATATGAACAATATGTAAAGCACAACGTCGAGTCTGTTGTATCAAGTAATATATCCTCTGTTGATGACGATATGAGTGATATGGATGAGTACACTGCTATTGCACCTGATGACACCCTAATCACTAGGATAAATACTCTTAAGGATTAAGGAAGGTTCTATGAACAACGTGCAAGATTTGAGCTAACTGAACGTGAACAAAAATTGGAATTGCAAATGCATGCTTACATCACTGAACAAAATTTAAAGGAAATGGCCTCGAAACAAGAGATTAAATCTTTTCAAAATCAACTTGATCGTGTTCTTAAGAAAAAACAGGAAATTCAGGATAACTTAAATCTCCTAAAATGTAAATTTCAAGAAAAGGAAAAGAAACTATTGAATGAATTTGCCAACCATAAGCAGTTGAAAAACAAACTTGAAAACAAGTTGTATGTTCAAGGCCAAACCTGCCAAACAGCTCAAATGATGGAAAAGCACATTAAACTTCGGGATAAGCATAGTGATAAGGATTTAGGATTGCCTAAAACAAACTTCCTTAAGAGCGTTAGAGCCTCTCAACCTGCCCTCTATGATGCTAAGGTTATGCTTACTCCCAACCATGAACCACCAAATAGTTGGTCCAATAAAGAATGGGATGAACTTGATTCTGCCAATAGAGAGAGATTTGATAAAAAAAAAATGAAGGATCCAAAGTGCATTAAACACCGAGTCATTGTTAATCCCCATGATTATTATGAACAAAACCGAGTGACTGTTTTTGCACGGCAAACTAAGTTAACACCAGAACAGGTATTTTGGCACTTAGACATTGAGAAAATAAAAGCTGAGGAAATTAAGGCCAAGACATCCCAAAAGTTAGCTGCCCCAACGGTGTATCCCCCCAATACACCGATGCACCTAGTTCAGTTGTCACTTCCCACGCAATGTAAAACTCTTATTAGCATTTATGTCCTGTGTCAAATGTTCACTGATTTTGATAAAACATGCAAAAAGAGAATCACACCAACGGGAATCACTGAGGGTGAACGGGGATTTGAGCTAACCAAAGAGTGTTACTTAACTAAAGTCATCCCATTTTTTTAACTAATCAAAGAACATTTTGAGGGTTTACGACAATCCTTTGACGTTGAGCTTAAGGAAATGAAAGAAGTGTTTAAAAATGTGGAAAACCAGTGTAAACAAAAAGCAATAGATCTCCAGCATAGTGAAATTGCCAGAAAAAATATTCTCATCATGAATGACAACTTGATTGCTAAATGTATTTCACAAGATGTGTTTTACACTGCTACAGATTCTTCTCTTTATGCTTGTCAGTTTCATGAAATGTCTATTGCTTTAAATAACCTTCACAATCGTGTTGTTGAGCTTGAGGTGGAGAATTTGAAATTGCTTGAAAAAATTCAAAATGATGATCATGACAACATGGTTAAGCATCTTTCTAAACTAGAAGTTGAGAATCTTAATTTACAATTAAAATATCAACATTTAAAGAAAAAATGAAAATATCAAAGGCCAAGACATCTTCTGATGCTCCGGAATTTGATGCATATTTTGAATTAGCAAAAAAGGATGAAAAAATTCAAGCTCACACGAACACGATTAGGTTATTGAGGGCTCAAATTGCCCAATTGAAGTCTCCCATGAATGCTGTGATCGACACACATAAACCAATGTCTGCAGATTCTCATAACTTTCAACTTCAAAACACAATCAACTTACTTAAACATGAAAATGATTGTTTTCAAGCTGAAAATTCTAAAGTTAAACAACATTACAAAGAGTTATATGATTCTATCAAGATCACTCGTGATAAAACCAATGAAAAAATAACCTCTTTGCTTAATGAAATTGAGAATCTAAAGACAAAGGTGAAAGGGAAAATGCCGATGTATAAAAGTGACAATATCAATTCTGTGGTTTGTAATTGTAAAAAGTATGCATGTGAGGCTGTGTTTATTCCTCTTCCCCTTAAGAACAATGAGCTAGTCCATAGTGATTACCTTAGACACCTTAAGAACTGCCTTGACATGACCCATGAAACCATTGAAGAAGATAGAATGGTAAGACCATCTGATAACTCCCTATCAGATGTTTGCTTTCTTACCAAGTGGTCACAAGAGTTGTTAGAATATGCCATAGGTACATGTCCTAAGATTCCTAACATGCGTGATAAAAATGGCACATCCTCATCTAGGAATTTGAAGAAGCATGTTACTTTTGATAAACCTCCGGCTAGTTCTGATCATAGCACATAACCACCTAGAAACCAAACAACTTTGCAACAATCTAATGTTCCCATCATCAATTCTACAGGAGTAATCAATGTCACTAAAGCTAGCGGGTCAAAGCCTAAAGGCAATACGAGGAATGATAGGACTTCTCCTGCTAAGAGTGATCAAGGGAAGAAAGTAGAAGACCACCTTAGGAACAATAAGATTGATTTGAACAAAAAGAATCGTGTTGATTCTAGTATTTGCGTTAAGCATACTGTAATTAATTCGAATTCTAATGCAACTTGTAAGACTTGTAATGGTTGTTTAATTTCTGGTAATCATGATGAATGTGTTGTGTCTTTTTTGAAATCCTCTTATAAATCCCCAGTTAAATCTGCTAAGGCACACAAACAGGATAACAATACTTGGAAAGCTACAGGAAAAGTAATTAACAGTGTAGGATATCAGTGGAAACCTACTGGAAGAAAATTCACTCAAGGAAACCAGTACCCATTGACTTACGTGCCCGACCCTAAGACTTTAGAGGTTAAGAGATGGAAGGCTACTGGTAGAAAATTCCATTTAGTGACCCAATGCCTTGATAGTAAGACAACCGCTTCCACTGGTATTGGTTAATCTGTGAGAACCAATGAAAATACTGATCCTGTATCTCTTAAGTATGCATGTGCTAACATATTGGATCCCAATTACACTTGGGGATCCATGTTTTTCAGTTATCCATATCTGTCTGGCTTCAAATGCAGGTCGTACAAATCGTCCTGTGGTATTTGGACTCAGGCTGCTCAAAACATATGACTGGGGATCGCTCTCGGCTCAGAAATTTTGTGAAAAAGTTTATCGGGATAGTTAGATTTGGAAACGACCACTTTGGGGCTATTATGGGGTATGGTGATTATGTGTTTGGTGATAGTGTGGTTTCTAGAGTTTACTATGTGGAAGGACTTGGGCACAACTTATTCTCTGTTGGTCAATTCTGTGATTCTGATTTCGAAGTGTCTTTCAGAAAACACACATGTTTCGTTAGAGAATTGGACGGAGTTGATCTCCTTAAGGGGAGTCGTGGTACAAATTTGTATACCATCTCTATTGAAGACATGATGCGGTCCTCTCCCATTTGCTTACTGTCTAAGGCCTCAAAAAGCAAATCATGGTTATGGCACCGGCGTTTGAACCACTTGAACTTCAGCACCATAATGAGCTCTCTCGTAAAGATCGTGTTCGAGGCATGCCCAGATTGAAGTATGAAAAAGATCATCTCTGCTCATCATGTAAATTAGGGAAAAGCAAGAAACAAACTCATAAACCAAAACCTACCAACTCCAACACTGAAGTTCTCCATACCCTTCACATGGATCTGTGTGGACCCATGAGAGTGCAAGGCTTCAATGGGAAAAGATATATTCTTGTTATTGTGGATGACTATTCAAGATTCAAATGGGTGAAGTTTTTAAGATCCAAGTATGAAACTCCCAATATTATCATCAAAATCATCAAGCAGTTGCAAGTAAGGCTCAACAAAACTGTTAGGATCATTCGCACAGACAATGGAACTGAGTTTGTTAACCAACAACTCACCAAATTCTATGAAAGTGTCGGCATCAGTCATCAGAAGAGTATTCCTCGAACTCCTCAACAAAATGGAGTCGTTGAAAGAAGGAATCGCACACTAGTTGAAGCTGCTCGCACTATGCTGATATTTTCAAAGACACCAATGTTTCTATGGGCTGAAGCCAATGCTACTGCTTGCTACACTCAAAATCGGTCATTGATACATCCTCTCCACAACAAGACACCGTATGAGCTGGTGCACCTCAAAAAGCATGATCTCTCCTTTCTTCGTGTATTTGGTGCCCTGTGCTACCCAACTAACGATAGTGAAGACTTAGGGAAGCTTAAAGCTAAGGCTGATATAGGGGTATTCATCGGATATGCAGCAGATCAAAAAGGGTACCGAATCTACAACAAAAGAACCCGACAAATCATGGAAACAATCCATGTCACGTTTAATGAGCTGACAGAGCATACGGTTTCAGGACACACCAGTTCTGGACCCTCACAAAATCTTCTATCTCCTGGACCAATAAGTTTGGGACTTGTACAAAACTCCAATCATGTCACTCCTTATGTTCCTCCCACGAGTGAAGAATTGAAAAAGTTATTTGATCCTATGTTTGATGAGTACTTTGAATCACAAACACCTCATGAACCGGTACAGCCGGCTGTTGAACCTAATATTATGGCTGTGAATGCACCTCAAGATACCAATGGTCCATCTGTTTCCATCTCTCTTGATCCGGATGCACCAGAATGTAGCAACACTCAAAATGAATCAAGTATACAATCATCTTCTGAATACTAAGGAGTTACATCTGATAACACATGGGAAGTCAATCCTTTTGCACCACCTGAGAAAGAACCATTTGAATTTTTTTTTTGCACCTGAATCCTCCAATGAAGCATCTTCCTCAGAAGATTCAAACAATACTATATCAGTTCACTATCCTCAACCTCATGAACATCTCAGAAAATGGACAAATGATCACCCTATTGACAATATCATAGGAAACCCCTCACGACCTGTATCCACCAGAAAACTGATGGATCTAAACACCTTGATATGTGTTAGAATGATACTTTGAGTTATATCACTAAGTA
Source organism: Artemisia argyi (assembly GCA_030686995.1). NCBI lineage: Eukaryota > Viridiplantae > Streptophyta > Magnoliopsida > Asterales > Asteraceae > Artemisia > Artemisia argyi. The sequence goes on from JARVZY010002549.1 coordinate 56,014, forward strand.
TGCGGAATCTACTTAGTAATACTTAGAAGTTTGATTGTGAATGAAACAGTTGTATATGAATGAGAATAATGTATGTATCAAACTGTTAGCTCCAATATTATTAATGATAATAATACGAGTGATCTTTGTATCACTAGGGTTACACCTTGAAGCTCTAGAAAAACGTATATCTAACCTTAACCTAGGACCTCCTTTTATAGCATAAGGAGTCCTCTTTTACAAGATAAGAATAACTCTAATAGAATAAGATATACACAAGATCTATTCTATATTTATCTTTACAAGTTTCCTAACAGTTATCCTAACAACAGTGGTAATAATATGTACTAGCAGTGGTAATGAGTTTTCACTGCTAGCGCATTCTTCAGCAGTTGTAATCTTCATACTTAGCCGTGGTAACTGTTAACATAATTCCCAACAATCCTCCCCTAAACTTATGATTAACATGTAAATCAATAAGTTTCTTCAAGCAATTAGTAGACATGAGGATATGGGAATTCTTCCAAACACTTATCTTCTTTTTCTTAATTCCTTATCAGCTCTCACACTTTGATCATAAATCCTCTTTAACAAATCTTCTATGACTTCACTTCTTTCCTAACATCTGAGCCGTACTGACATCATAACAGTTAAAACTCCAGCTCTTAATGGATATTCTTTCTCAGCTAACATAAACACATCAACTCCATCTTGAGTAGAAACATGATGTACAGCACTTGAATCATAGAATTTCCACAGAGTATTCATATTGTGAGCTTCAAATCTCCAATACCTGTCACTTGGGTCAGGTTCATATAATCTTCTAAAGTGAACCCACAACTCTTTAGCTTTGACATCAACAAGTTCATCTTTCTTGAACTAATCTTGAATAATTCTCCACAAAGTATCCAAATCTTCTCTATCACAAGATCTAACAACATCTTCAAAATCTCTGAAATACTTGTGAAATTTCCAGTTCTGATAATCTTCCATGCTACACCAAAATCATCAAAATAGATTTCCCAACCAACTACTGGATATCTTGTTTGTAAAGGTTCTATATTAAGCACATCAGTTTCAATATAAACCATTTTGGTAACTTGTTCTTCAGTCAACTTGCTAACACCTTCTTCTGCTTGAGATGACTCCTGAGTCTTCAATTTCTTTGCATCTTGAGATCCAAGACTCACTCCTGACCTTTTTGACTTTATTGCTACAGGTTCTTTATCCATATGAATAAAATTACTATCTTGTCTTTTAACCCTGTAGTAAATACCTTCAATCTGATCATGTGTCATTCCTTTGAATTGTGCCATCTTCATATTTCCAACATGACAACAATAGGTCTTCATCTCAGCAATAATTTGTGTCTTTGTAGGTTGCCTTTTTCTTTTGACCCTTTCTAAATGTGCCAATGATATCATCAAGAGCCTGTTGATTCTTCATCTGAATGAAGTCCTTCAGTTGAGCAGACCTTTGATCTTCATCTAGAGTTGTATTTGCAATGAGTTCTGTAACAGCCCCAATTCATGATGCAGCGGAATTCAACTTGGGTGTTACTCGATGGCACAACAGTCAGAATAATAGAAAACGAGCTCTAATTGAGTCGTTTTAAAAGATTTATCATTCAAATTATATAAATATCAGAGATTACAAAATGAGGTCCCAGATGGTTCCATGTTTACAATTTACATAAAATGAGTTTTTGAATGATAATAAAATTTATAGCCCTCTTGAATATCTGTGCTCCTCCGTGCCAGCCTCGTTCATTATGGACATGAAATACATGCTTAAAACAATCAACACAAAGGTTGAGTGGAATTCGTAGAGTTTGTAGTTAAATCGTTAAACACAATAATCGTAATGTGAGGTAATTAATCACACATTCATGATTAGAAAACAAAAGTCGTTATTATTTCACTAAGCTCATGCAACCAAAGCATTAACATCGAACAAAAAATTGGCATTGTAGAAGCCCTACCAAGGTAATATTGCCATTATACCTCAAACTATCAAATATAGTGCATTTGTTTGAACTCGTAGTTGTTCAACACAAATGGGATTCGTCAATCCCAATTGATCTATTCACAATATTCGCGCTCACTATAGCTAGTGACTAATGGTTCATGATATAGGGACTTCGAACGTGGCAATCGTTACTTAGTGACAATAAAACATAGTCGGGTAGCATACAGTAGAAAGCATTGTGTTCGAGTAGAAAAATAATAGCATGTATCCCCCCCATGGGTTTGTAAAATAGTTAAACAATAGAAAGTGGGGCTGCGAACTCACCTTAAGTTATGTAGTAAGTAGTGAATGTGATGGTCGAATCACGAAGGTTTCTACGAGCAACCTATAATAGAATGTTGCGACTTAGGATTGGAGTAAAGAATATGAAGAATTGCCTATATATGTATGTCTTGCATTTAGTCCATGATGTGGTACAATGTATAGTGTAAGTCTTTGAAAAGAGATGATTCATGAAACATGTATAGTTTATATATCGTTTACTACCGTTCGGGCAGACATAATTCAGAAGTCATGTTAGTAAACATTCGAGGAGCCAGGACACTTTAATTCGTAAATCCACAACTCATCTCGATGGCTTACATAATGAACTCCTCACATGAGGCTCCCTACTATTGTAGTAGTTGATAATATATATATATATATATATATATATATATATATATATATATATATATATATGTTTTGATCCGAAAAGTTACATGTCCAATATTTGAATAAACTTAGGAAAGTTTATCTTTACATGAAGATTGTTATTAGGGTAAGTTTCTTATAACTTGTATGACAATTTCTTGTAATTTCTCATGGTTCTTTTAGATGAAGTAGATCCAAATTGTATGTTTAAGTTATCGCCAACTCTTTGGTTCATGTTTTCGCCTAAGTAAGTTTATATGGTCATTTAGTCATGGCCCTGCCATGACCTTTGGTCATTGTTCCATGGTCTTGAGACTCAACCTTGGCTCTAGCCATGGTTGTGGTCTTGAATCTAGGTCATAAGACCTTTTGGTCTTTATAAACCATAACTATGATATAGTGACATATATATGTAAAATAGCTGTTAATAAACTGAGAAAAATCTCATTCGTTATTGGTTTTCTGGAGACTTGCACTTGTATTTTTGAAGAAAATGTGATTCCGGACAACTTTCGTGTTTTAACTTTTTCATGAAACGGAGCAGAAGGGCCTATTTTTGCGTGTTTTATGTTCTGTCACAGAAACTATTTAGGCAGTTTTGCCGCAAAGTTTTGGTAACTTCAAATGGTCATAACTTTTGACTCGGGTACTCGTTTTAGGTGGTTCAAATTGCTATGGTTTCCTTGTTAAGTCCTCTACTACAATATGTAATGATCCAATATCATAATTTTACCATTTTGATCATATTTCACCAAGAAAGTCACTAGTTTACTTGTTTAAATAACTTAACTTAACAATCATTTATAATAAGTTGTTTTACCCCTTTTTTTACATCATGGACATGATCATAAGACATAATATAGCATGAATGATATGTAAATAACATGATTATGATATTTAACAAGAAGTATGTTAGGGTTTTGCTTACAACTTTTGGCTTTCAATTAAGAAAGGAAGTTAACATGTAAGGTAAGGACTTTGATAGACTTTAGCTTCACCCTACTTCACTTCATGCAATCTTTCTACCCTTGTATTCTTGAAAGAGAGATGATGAAAGTTGAGGTGACTTGAGTGGATTCAAACTCAAGAGAAATTACCAAAGTTTATGAGGTTTGGAAGTAGTTTGATGAATCAAAACCAAACTAGAGTTTCTATGTTGTTGAAGCACTTGAATCTTGCTTGAAACTTGGAAGAAAATGAGCTAAGTGTGAGGTGATGAGGGTTGTGATATGGGACGGCAAAGGAGGGGGAGGGGGGCTTTTATAGGGTCTTGAGGAGGTTACAAACCTTGGAGACCAAGTTGAACACTTGTAATCATCCAAGAGTTCTATGCATGAGATCAAGCCACAAGGGTGGTGAATCCCCCCCCCCCCATAAGTCAGTTTGAATGAGGATAGGAAGGATGAGTTGGTCTTGTTGATATTATCCTACTTATGGAGCTAGTTTTGACTCCGTAAAATGCTAACCGTAAACGATTAAGCCATAATACGTAAAACCGGGTATTGTAAAAATACGAAACTTTTGAAGAATGATTAAACTTGTCCAAATACTCCATAATAAAATATAAAATGAGTGGTAGGTTCCATTGGGGTGCTAAAACCCTGCTAAAACTGGAAACACGGGTCTAAAACGCGTAATACGTAAAACGTACGAATATTGTGTAAAATTGAGAAAAGTAAAATGTTACTTTTCAAATACGATAATAATGATTTAAAATGACTTATAATGTCTAGACTGGGCTCAGTCTAGTGTCGGTTGGTATTTGATGTCTTTTAGACATAAAACCGTAAGCCTAAAAATCAAGGAATGATTTAAAAAATCAAGGAATGATTTTTGGTCAAAGGAGGAGGGAAAAATATGTTGACTTTTTCTGAAAATGTGAAAACTCAAATCGTCTTAGAAACGCGGTGCAGGTATAGGCTAAGGTTACGGCTGAGTAAAAGCGCTTAAAAATGAAAATTCCTGTTTTTCACGGCCGAGGTTTATTTGGTCATGTTTTTCTCAGTCATGATTAATTCTCAAATAAATCATGAGTGTATCAAATATTTTTCTGATACGGGGAAAATTAACGCGGTCGAGTTTCGTTGTGCGTAGAATTTTTGAATGACGTTTTACCCTAAAACGTGTAATTCCTTAATAACTTTCGCGAAAATGATCTGATGAGTGTCAAACTTTTAATTTGCCATGGAAATGATTTATCACACGAGAATATGAAATAAAAATCAAATTTTGGGAAAATAAATAGTAAAATGAATAGTAAAAATGAATAGTGAAAATGAATAGTAAAATTTTCCGGGAATAGTAATTAACCTGAAAATGTGAATTGTTACAAGTTCAATTGCCTTCTTTCTAATCACTGGATCATTTGCAATCATGAGCTCAATTTCTTCTTCTGTAGGCACATAAGTGAACATAGGAGGTTTCTCATGTAATATTGTTGGTGGAACAACTGAAAGTGGTTTTTCCATACTGTTTCCAATTTGTCTAACCTCTTAGCTTCCATAAAACTTGCAATCTCGTCCTCCTCTTGCTTTTTCTTCTTTTCAATTTCAGCTTCTGCCAATTTCTTTGCCAATTCTGCATCATAATCTATCTGAGCTTGTTCTTTCTTTGAAATCTTCTTTGATAGCTCAGATGATTCATCAACAACTTGAACTTTTCCTTTTTCTACTCTTTTCCTTTGAAATTCTGCATCAGCAGCATCCATTACTTCTGTAACTGTTTCCACTGTGACTTTATGAGTTTACATTGCTTCAGCAAAAATTTCTTTAGAACCCACAACTGCATATCCCTTATCTTGAACATTAACAACATCATCTAAGTCACCAAAATCTTGTTCAAAATTTAATTTCCTCCCCTTAAACTCTGCTTCAGTTCTAATCCTCCCCTGTTTGGGAGAATTCTCCAAATCTTCACTAAAGTAGACAGAGTCATCATCATTATGGGGTGGAGTGGAAGAGCTGTGCTTCTTGAGACTTTCAACTTCATCCTGTAATCTTTTAATCTCTGCCTTCATCTGGTTAAGCTCTGTGGCATGTTCTTTAGTCATTGCCAGATCTTTCTCCAAAGCTTGAACCTGTTTGACTAAGTTGGTACATAATTTCATCAATTCATTTGGTTGCACACTGCCCTCAACACTTCCAACTGTGTGACCTGTTGGGAGAGGTGAATCATAGGGCATTGATTCAGGCTCTTCTCTAGTTGGACTAGGAGGAAGCCTTGAACCACCACTGCTTGCTCCTAAACCAAAAGGTTCAGGAACATGCAATGTTGAGATGAGAGGAGTTGGCTGTTTTGGCCTCCTCTCATATGTGTGAGTTACTGCAGGGGTATGTTGAATAGGTGGAACTACAATAGTGGGTGTATGATAGGATGCAACTGGGATAGTTACATCTTCACCCTATACCTGTGAAATCTTTGAAAGCATTTCAGGAAAAAGTGGGTGAACCTCCGCATTCCAAAGTTTTGAAGCCTTACACATATTTTGAAAAAATTTTGGCTTAAGACAGGGGGATTCATAAACTCTTTTGTGGGTTTGCAGTTGAAATTCATTTAACACTACTTGCACAAACCTTGGATACATCAAAATTTTATATGAACTCTTTACATTGCCTTTCATATTATTGAAAATAAACTTTGAAAAATTGAAAGTCCTATCAGTAGCCAAGTAAACCAAAGGGTAAGCCATGGTTGATGCAAATTGCTCATAAGATGTTTTCTTAGGACTTAGGCAATGTAAAAGAGTATGTATTAAAAATTTCCAACGAGGACAAAAACATCCTTTTCTGAAAGTCACTTTTTGATCAGATGTATCATACCCCATGGAAGCAATATGTTTGAAAATATCTGAATTGGGTAATGTGATGATACCATTGAGATCATCCAATTGGAGAACTCTCCTCAAGGATGACTCAGTAACATCAATGGTTACCCCATCCACTGTGGCTCTAAGAGCATCCACAGTTTGTTGTGTGTTTCCCTGTTCAAGAGTTATGGACTCCACAGTGTTCCAGAACTGTTTGATATGAGAAACAAAGATTGTGGGATTAATAGTTAAGGCATACCTTATATGAGTTGTATTAAGAAAATCCACAATCTGATGGAAAACAGGGTCACTCTTCTCGTTTGACTTTTGTAAATAGGCCACTTGGTTGTGCTCCTCAACAAAGTTTAGAATCGCCATTGAGTTTTGTGAAAGAAAGATAAAAGTGTTAGTAATCGATAATGAGAATCAAGCCGTATTATGAAGAATTTATACTAATAGGGTTTGAGGAGTATGCGTAATGTGAATTATCTTAAGAAAGAATTTATCTTTGGAAAAAGAACAAACGAAAATTGGCAAGTGGATAATTCACTAAAAGTTACCCTATTAATAAGGAAACACGGTTATTTAACAACGGTTAGTTAAAAAATATGATTACTGACACAACAGTTGTAACGGCTAGTTCACCAGTGGAAAAATTTCACTTGAAGTGGTAAATTGTGAACTAGCAGTGGTAAATTTTCACAAAATATCATAGAGCAGTGGTAAGTAAAACATGAAAATTTGCTGCTCTTATCATAGTTTTTAGCAAACTATTAACTATAAACGGATTTGATATGTCTTTACCATGAGCCGTTTGCTATTGACTAGCCAACTCTTCATCACATGGAATATGGTGAGTTGATAACCATATAGTTTTTAGTAAACTATCAACCATAAACGGATTTGAGAAGTCTTTACCAGGAGCCGTTTGCTCTGGACTAGTTGATTCTTATGTTGATTAGACATGGTGAATCAATAACCATTTGTTGTGTGTCTGCGATACACACCTTATAACTCCAATGTCTTAAACAATATAGGTTTGTATTCTACAGAAGTAAGAAACACCTAACATAACCCATATAATTTAACCCAAAGTAACTTTTTGACCAAGTTACTATTCATAAAAATATCTCTCTAAAGTCAACCCGATAATATTCAAATTTACTCCTCCAACCTACCAAAACAGATAAGAGTAAATAACCTTCATTAATTATCCTTCGACCTTGACTTTGCTTATAAAAGGGAGCTCAAAAACACTTTAGTTTTCATCAAAACTAATCTCCAACATCACAAACCCTACAAAACATTATGAGCTGGTTTCCATTGATCTACATATCATCAGATGATTCTTCTGATGAGGAAATCATTTATTGCTCTGACTCAGAGGAACTTTCAACTGGATGGATAGATTATTTTCCTCCAAGTGCTGCAACAGCTACATCTTCCAACATGAAGCCCAACAAGAAGATTTCAGCTGCTCCTGCTCCATCTCTAGAGTTTTATTCAAGTTCTTCCTCTGATGATGATGATCCAACCTACACCTTGTCCAAGGAACTTCCAAGAGCCCTCACTATAGCTTTGGAGTCAGCCATAGTCAACATGATGTAGCATGCTGTTGAGAAGCCTTCATAATTGCCAAAGCCTCCCAAGCAAGTTCTGGGCCTTGCTTGTCCAAGAAAGCAACTTTCTTTTGATGACAAGAAAAATAAAGCTTCCAAGGGCAAGCATGATTATGAGGGTAAAGGGAAGAAACCCATGGAGTAGTTGGTCTGAAGGTTTAGGTGTTTGGTTGTTGATCTTTATGTTTTGCGATGTTTTGGTTGTGTCTGTACTCTCTGAATGGATGTACTTTGTTTCCTTATGAATGAATGAATAAAAGTACTTTTAACTTTATCTTTTATTACTGAGAGAGCAAATCTTTCCACTGTTGTATCATGGTTTCCACTGTGCTTTAATTTCTCCATAAACCAACAATTGATTCTGAAGCCATAAGATATGAGCACAACAGCTAGCAGCAGCTACATATTCTGCTTCAGTGGTTGAAGTAGCCACCATTGTTTATTTCTTACACTGCCATGACACCAATCTACATCCAAGAAATTGACATCCTCCTGTAGTTGACCTTCTATCCAAACTTGCACCAGCATTATCACTATCTGAGTATGTGATCAATTCCATAGGGGATTCTCTTGGATACCACAATCCTAGATTAGGATATGTCTTCAAATACCTAAAAATCTTCTCTACTGCTGTCATATGTGATGTCTTTGGAGTAACTTGAAATCTTGCACAAGCACATACAGCAAACATAATGTCTGGTCTTGATGAAGTAAGATACATCAGATAACCAATCATAGATCTGTAAGTATGCACATCAACATCAGCTCCACTAGCATTCTTCAACGATAGATGAGTAGTCTTATCAGCAGGGGTATTTGAAGGTTTTGCATCAGTAAATTTGAACTTCCTTATAATCTCAGTCACATATTTGTCTTGACTGATAAAGATGCCTTCTTTACTCTGTTGTACTTGCAGCCCCAAAAAGAATGTAACTTCTCCCATAGAACTCATTTGATATTCATCTTTCATCAGCTTTTCAAACTCTTTGGACATCTCTTGTCTAGTAGATCCAAAGATGATATCATCAACATATACTTGAACAAGTAGAATATCACCCTTATCTTTCTTGATGAACAAAGTTTGATCAATCTTTCCTCTATGAAACCCATTTTTCAATAGATAGGTAGCTAAGGTTTCATACCACTTCCTTGGAGCTTGATGTAAGCCATAAAGAGCCTTAACAACTTTATACACTTTATTAGGGTGTTGAGGATCTTCAAAGCCTGGAGGTTGAGAGACATAGACCTCCTCATCAATCTTTCCATACAGGAAGGCACTCTTAACATCCATTTGATAGACAGTAAAGCCCATAAAGGATGCATAGGCTAGAAACAATCTAATAGCCTCAATCCTTGCAACAGGAGCAAAAACTTCTTCATAGTCAATACCCTCCTCTTGAGTGTATCCTTGAGCAACCAATCTAGCTTTGTTCCTGATAACAATACCTCTTTCATCTTTCTTGTTTCTGAAAAACCACTTAGTACCAATCACCTTCATACCATCAGGCAAATCACAAAGAACCCAAACCTTTTGAAGTTTGAACTGCAACAACTCCTCTTGCATGGCTTCAACCCAGCTAGATTCTTCTAAAGCCTTATAAACATTTTTAGGCTCCACCTGTGATAGAAAACAAAAAAACAAGCATTCATTCTTGTTCCTATGCTTCTTGGACTCATAAACTTCACTAATGAACCCATGAACATCATCTTTCTTTGTCTGTCTTCTAGTCTTCACACCTGATTGTAGCTCACCAATAACATTTTCAAGTGGATGCACTTTGTGAATTGAAGTCTGTGATGTGCTAGGAATATCATATGTTGTTGGCATGTTTGAGATCTCTACATCATCACTAGGTGATTCCTAAGATGAACTTCCCACATTTGGACCATCAGTGGAAACTTCTGTTGTAGCAGTGGGAATTGAGTTACCACTGCTAGCAGGAATTTCTTTATTCAGTACATCAAAATTCACAGCATTTGCATCACTTTCCTTTTCAGAATCCTTTGAAGGTTGAGAGTTTTCATTATTGTCAACAAAGTCCCAAAGTGGCATAACAATTTGATCTTTATCATCTTCATCATCTTTGCAAGATTCATCTTCATCAATGAATTCTTCTGATTCTTTAAGATTTTTGTCTCCAGTACTTGAAGTAAGAGGTACATAATTCATTGTATTTGATAATGTCTCAAGATCAAATAACCATTCTGGTCCTGAACCTGCTATGTTAGCTTTATTTTCAAGAAACTCAACATGCAAATTCTCTTCAATCTTCTTTGTTCTTAAGTCATAGACTCTAAAAGCCTTGCAAACCATAGAATATCCAACAAAGAAGCCTTCATCAGACTTTTCTTCAAATTTTCCCAGATAATCAATGGTATTGAGAATTGTGACATGACAACCAAATGGCCTCATAAATTCCAAAGTTGGGGGTCTTCCTCTGAATAGCTCATAAGGTGTCTTGTTCTTTGTTTTAACTACTAAAACCCTGTTCTGAATGTAACAAGCAGTGTTAACTGCTTCAGCCCAAAAAGTCACTGGTAGCTTTGAATCAGCTATCATGGTTCTAGCAGCCTCAATTAGTGTTATGTTCCTTCTTTCAGCAACTCCATTTTGTTGAGGAGTTCTTGCAACACTAAATTCTCTCTTAATACCTTTGTCTCTGCATAAATCATCCATAACTTTGTTCTTGAACTCTGTCCCATTGTCACACCCGATGATCTTTATCTTCTTTTCAACTTGATTTTCAACTTCAGTGATGAATGTCTTAAGGATGCCAGTGGTTTCATCCTTGGTTCTTAAAAAGAAAACCCATGTAAATCTACTAAAGTCATCAGTCAGAACAAGACAATACTTCTTCAAATTTATGCTGCTCACTGAAGTAGGACCAAACAAGTCCATATGCAGCATGTAAAGTGGATGATCAATAGAATTGTATGCCTTGGTCTTGCATGAAGCTCTGTGTTGCTTACCTTTAAGACAGGCAACACATGTTTGGTCATTTTCAAATCTCTTCTTTGGCAAACCTCTGACTAGACCATCTTTCACAATCTTGTTAATGGTCTTGAAATTAACATGACCAAGTCTTATGTACCAAAGCATGGATTCACCCAAAGTGGCTTTTGCAAGCAAGCAAGTAACATCATCTTTAGCCACTATATTCTTCATGTCAATGCTATATAGATTTCCTTTTCTAGGGATTTTAAGCAAAATATCACTTTCATCAGGGAGCTTATAATCCTTAGATAAGATATAGCATTCATCTTCTGTGAATAAAACTTTATGCTTCTTGTCACACATCTGTGACACACTGAAAAGGTTGTACTTGAGTTCTTTCACATAGTACACATTCTCAAAGTCCAAGTTTCCAGCCTTGATTGTTCCTTTGCCAGAAACTTTGCCTCCAATACCACCTCCAAAGCTGACAAATTGTCCATCATAAGGTTTGAAATCTGAAAGGTAGGACTTATTGCCAGTCATGTGCCTGGAACATCCACTGTCTGAATATCCTTGATCATCTTTAGGCTTTGAATGTTCCTGCACATAAAATAAAGGAATTAGTTCCTTTTGGGGACTCAAGCCACAAATGACTTGGATCTGCCTCGTGTATCAATATAATTGTATCTGTCAAAGGTCATTAATACACCATTGGGATTGTTTGAGGTGATAGATCCTTTTGGTTTCCATTCCCAACGTGTAGAGGCCTTAACAGCATTTCCCATATTTACCCTTTTGTTGTTCACAGAACCACCAGTGGAAACTTTTGGCCTTGCAATGGTAACTGCTAGCTTAGCAGTGGAAACTGCTGGTTTTGAAATTTTAGGTACCCACTTGTGATTATTGTAAACTTTCTTTTCAAGATAGGTCTTTTTCCCTGTCTGTGCATATTTAACAAAAGTTGTGATAAGTTTTGCACTCTTAATAGGGGACTTAGGGTAAACTCTGTTTGTATTTCTGGCAGTGGCAACTACTGGTTTAGCAGTGGAAAGTGTTTTGATGCCAGAGTTAAGCAAAACAGACATGGGAATCATCTTGCTTAGTGGATTTGGGTGAGTAAAGTTATTAGCATTATTTCTATTCACCCTGGTATTCCCAAACACTTCCCTTCTACCCATGTGATAGTTACGATTATAATGAAGATGTTCAAAACTACCACATATGTGATAGGGTTTGTTGTTGAACACAAAGTCACTACCAAATTGCCTAGATTTAACATGATTCCAACTCCTCTTATTCCCCCTAGGAGTTGTTGACCTACTGCTGTACATCTCTGCATATCTAGTAGTGGGCCTAGTGTAATTAGCTTGTGACCTAGGCTTCTCTTTGACAACTTCAGGAATACTCTTTTTAACTTCCACATGAACACTCTCAGGAACACTAGTTTTAGACTCAACATTCAAACTTTCATCTTTAAGAGATGAGTCACTAGCACTATCAAATGTATCAACCTCAACCTGAACCTTTTCAATAGCAGCTTCTTTAACAAATTTTGGTCCATAGGTCATGGTTGGTTCCTGGAATTCTTCTAATCCTGTGTGAGCTAAGTCAATGCCAGGAGGTGATGGAACACCTCTTAGAGGTGGTGGAACAGATTTATATCCTTCTCCTGATTTGGCTTTGTTCACAACTTGGGTTTCCCAAATTTTGTCAATACACTTGGATTGGTGATCTAGTGTATTACAAGTTATCTGTATATTCTCATTAGCCCTTTTACCTTCTCTAACTCTTCCCTAAGAGCCTTATTCACTGCAACCTTATAATCTAAGTCTCTTTTCAAAATAGCAATATCATCATTGAACTTAGATTCATTGGCTCTATAGTGCTCTAATTGTTTTTCTAAAACACCAAGGCCACTTTTATGATTTGCTAAGTTATAATTAGTTTGATTTAACTCTAGCAATTGTTCATCATATTGTTCTTTAAGTTTCCGATAATCTTTTAAAGCCTTACAAGTTTTAGAACAAGCATTATTAATTTGTACCTCAGAGTCAGAAAAAGGCATAAGTGCAAGCTCTGTAGCAATCATTGCAGACTCTGAACCATCTTCTTCATCCTCAGCCATAAAGCTCCAATCATAGCTCACTCCATCAATGGCCAATAGCACCTTTGGTTCTTCAGTTGTAGGTTCTTTCTTCTTGTCCTGCTTATACCAAGTTGACCTGTTATCAGGTTTCTTTGGTTTCCTGCATTCCCTGGCAAAGTGCCCCTTCTTATGACAGTTGTAGCACTCCACCTTCTTTTTATCAAATCCTATAGTTTCATTGCCATTTATAGTGATCTTCCTACCAGTCTTCCTCATGAACTTCTTTGCCTTTAAGCTTAGTAATGCAACCTGCCATTTAATGTCCATCTCCTCCATGTCATCCTCATCAATTTGATCCAAATCTTCATGTGTGAGGATTGAACCACCCATTTGACCTGACAGAAAAGCATAAAAAGTAGAATCACTAAGACCAGTAATCTGTCTTTTTGAACTAGCAGTGGAAACACCTCCACTACCAGTGGAAACAGCAATATTGGCATCATCATCATCACTATCACTCTTTTCATCTGAACTATCATCAACAGATGATGATATGAGTGCTAAGTTCCCTGATCCTTAACTTAGTTTGCCAGCCTTCTTTAATCACTGTTCAATAACCTTAAAGTTATTGTACAAATCATTAAGCTTCATAGTCTCCAATATTTGTACCAAACTCAGAGGGTAAACTTCTTAAGAACTTTAGATTGAGGTCTTCCCTTTCCACCTCAATTCCAAACACAGTGAGTTGAGTAACAATCTTCTGTAGCCTTGTGAAGATGCTATCAATAGATTCATTACTTGTTGAACCAAAGTTTTCATAAGTTTGTTTCAACAAGGTCTTCAGAGTTTTCTTGGTGGAATCATTACCACCAAAAACATTGCAGATCTCCTCAAACAAAGTTTGTGCAGTCTTGTATTTGCTGAAAGCAAGAATTTGATCTCTGGGAAGTGTCATCAATAGCAAGCCTCTGGCCTTCAGATCATTCTTCATCTGAAGTCTTTCATTATTTGTCACTGGTCCAGTGTTGACCTTTATTAATTCCTTGCCATCAATTGTTTCTAAGGTAGTACCAGGTTCGAAAGAATTTCCAAACATAACGATCTCCCATAGTGCATAGTCTTGCACCATAAAGAATTCTTCGATCATAAGCCTCCACATCTCATAGTCATTTAACTTAAGCTTGGGAAGCTTAGCAGCAATGTTGGACTGACTAGTTTCTGTCTCCATTGAATCTTCTGAGTGAACTTGGGGTCTTCTAAATCAAAGTATCAAAGCCTGGCTCTGATACCACTTGATGGATCTAAACACCTTGATCTGTGTTAGAATGATACTTTGAGTTATATCACTAAGTATGCGGAATCTACTTAGTAATACTTAGAAGTTTGATTGTGAATGAAACAGTTGTATATGAATGAGAATAATGTATGTATCAAACTGTTAGCTCCAATATTATTAATGATAATAATACGAGTGATCTTTGTATCACTAGGGTTACACCTTGAAGCTCTAGAAAAACGTATATCTAACCTTAACCTAGGACCTCCTTTTATAGCACAAGGAGTCCTCTTTTACAAGATAAGAATAACTCTAATAGAATAAGATATACACAAGATCTATTCTATATTTATCTTTACAAGTTTCCTAACAGTTATCCTAACAGCAGTGGTAATAATATGTACTAGCAGTGGTAAGGAGTTTCCACTGCTAGTGCATTCTTCAGCAGTTGTAATCTTCATATTTAGCCGTGGTAACTGTTAATATAATTCCCAACAAAAACAGCTTGCCACTGATGCCTTGTGGTGTTTATTCAACTAAGTTCTATCCAAAGTCGAGCCCAAAGACTTCAAAGATGCCCTTACGAAGGAGTCTTGGTTCACCGCAATGCAAGATGAAATCCATGAGTTTGATCGTCTTGATGTATAGGAATTAGTACCACCACCTGAGTGTGCGATGATCATTGCTCTCAAATGGATTTTTAAAGTTAAGCTTAATGGACATGGGGCTGTGTTGAAAAATAAGGCTCATTTAGTTGCGAAAGGATACAGTCAACAAGAGGGTATTGACTTTGAAGAATCATTTGCACCGGTCGCTCGTATCAAGGCCATTAGAATCTTTCTTGCCAATGCTGCCAGCAGTAACATGATTGTTTATCAAATGGATGTTAAGACTGCCTTCTTGAATGGGGACTTAAAAGAGGTGGTTTATGTTTCTCAACCTGAAGGTTTCGTGGACCCAGAAAGACCAAATCATGTATATCGCTTAAAGAAGGCACTCTATGGTCTCAAACATGCTCCTAGAGCTTGGTACGACACGCTCTCCAAATTTCTCCTTGCAAATCGATTCACCAAGGGTGTAGTTGATCCTACCTTGTTCACTAGGAAGACTGGTAAAAACCTACTTCACGTTCAAATCTATGTTGATGATATCATCTTTGCATCGTCTGATTCCAAGGAATGTGATCGCTTTGCTACAGAAATGAGTTCCCAGTTTCAAATATCTATGATGGGACAAATGTCTTTCTTCTTCGGGTTACAAATCTCACAAAACCCAAGCGGCATCTTTATCAATCAAGCCAAATATGCTAGTGACATCCTCAAGAAGTTTGGCTCTGATTCAAGTGACACAGTTGATACACCCATGGTTGAAAGATCCAAACTCGATGATGACTCAACAGGTGTAACCATTAATCAGACCAAATACAGAAGCATGATTGGATCTCTTATGTACCTCATAACAAGTAGGCCAGACCTTCTTTTTGCCGTATGCATGTGTGCCAGATATCAATCCAAGCCCACCAAAAAGCACTTGGAAGCAGTTAAGAGAATATTTAGATATCTCCAATGGACGATCCACATGGGTCTTTGGTACCCTAAAGACAATGCAATGGCTCTCACGGCCTACCCTGATGCTGATCATGCTGGGTGTCAAGATACTCGCAGAAGCACTTCTGGAGGTGCTCAATTCTTGGGTGAGAAACTTGTCAGCTGGTCATCCAAAAAAGCAGATGTGCACTTCAATATCATCCACAAAAGCTGAATATATAGCCATGTCCTCGTGTTGTGCTCAAATTTTGTGGATGAAATCACAACTATCAGATTATGGGTATAACTTCAACAAAATTCCGATGTACTGTGATAACAAAAGTGCCATTGCTCTGTGTTGTAACAATGTCCAGCACTCAAGAGCCAAGCATATAGACATTCGTTATCACTTCATCAGAGAAAAAGTAGAGAAAGGGATAGTGGAACTCTACTTTGTGAGAACGGAGTTTCAGCTGGCTGATATATTCACAAAGGCTCTTTCTCGAGAAAGATTTCAGTTCATTCTCCCACGACTTGGGATGAAGAGCCTCGCTCCAGAAACTCTTAAGTCTCTCCAAGAAGAGAATGATGATTGAAGGATTGGCTTCACATATCCTTTGTATATAAGATTTATCAAAAAGAAAATAGAAAAATAAAAAATATATATAAACCATAAAAATCTGAAAAATCATAAAAATCAAAAAAAAAATATTCTTCTCACGACATGTCTCTTGTGTAATCAGTATTATGTACATTTCTAGAAATTTCATTCAACAATGACACGGAATCATACATATGCTTGAGCAAGAGTTTTTTGGTTTCTGAATAAAGTCTTTTTCAAAATCATGTTGTTTCTCAAAACATTCTTCAAAATATGGCTTACAGTCACTTCAGGCTGTAACCAGGACTTAAAACTATGGCTTGCTATTACTTCAGATAGCAACCCGTTTTCAAAATGGGGAAAACACGTCGCAAAAAAGACGGTTGTTCCTTATACCGGGTGAAGTTCATCCGGGCATGGATTACTTTACATCCGTGCACCCTCGATCTAATGTACACTTCAGTGCATTATTTCTTGATAAAGAAGAGAAATCTTCTTTTTATCGCCAAATACTTTCCCTTCTATGATTTTTCCTCAGAGTATTTGTGCAAAACTTGGTGGTACCATGAGATTTTGATTGAAAATCAAATTGAACTCAAAATTTTGATAAAATTTTTCACTCAATCAATGACATCTTTTATTTAAGCTTTAACATCCGTCATTGATTGAGGAGGAGAGTGATTTCTCAAAATTTTATGTATCATCAAAACTCTCCACACTTTGTACAAACATCTTGCAACAAAACGATTTGTGATGGTTATGTGTCAGAATGAGAACTTTTTTCAAAGAGTTTTGGTTAAAACTTCAAATCTTTTGTAAACTTATCAAATCTGACACATAACAACCTCCCTCACAGATTGAGGGGGAGCTAGAAAAGGTTCCTATTTTATCAGAAAATATTAAAATTGACCGCATTTCTCTCCTAAACGTTTTCTAACTTATTTAAATCAATTGAGATCCAAAATCTTGAAAGATTTGAAATTTTTTATCAAGGGAGAGAATGTGATTTAAATAAGAAATCTGATAATCAAATGTGATCTTTTCGACTCAATAATAGGCTCCCACATATGTGCTAAACTCTTTCGAATATCGATGCACATATTGAGGGGGAGCAAAAGGCATTTGTGGAAGTAATACCAAAGACCGACCATTTATCTTTATGCATGGAGTTATAAGGATGGTTAAGGTTAGGTATGAGTTCCCATGATCCACCAGAACCGGAAGGATCTTCCCAGGGACAATCCATAGATAGATTAGAAGTCCTTAGGAATGATTGAAAAAAGGAGAAAAGTCAGAAAGGGAAGAGTGCAGACTAAGATAGAGCTAGGACTGGAACAAACCCAACAAGGTTCTAGTGGTGAAGTCTCAGTAAGCACTGAAGGGGTTGAAGAATTAAAAAGAATTGAAATGAGAAAGGGTGAAAAGAAATAGCCCTCCAAACATTCAACCTTAGGGTAGAAACCGGGTTCAATTCATAATCTACTGGTGGTTACTAAGGTAACACCAGTATTGAAGACAAGACGTCATGGACCCAGTGACGCACTGCACTAAACTTCCCAACTACTCAAGTTCTCTTAAAAGAGCTTGTTTCATTCTCACGGGGAACCCTGTGCAATGTATCGACAGCTCATTGCGAGCTATGTTGATACCTAAAACAGGAGACGCCTCCCCAGTCTCCAGGAGCGGATCAAAACGCACTATTGAGTCTAGAGCCATGAGATCATCCATAAATCTCAATAGGACACACTTCCAAATATGCTTATTGTTTCACACAATGTGAAAAGTAAGATAAAATATTTAGAGTCCTACGCATTATCCTTGTGATATTGCCAGAACATTCGAGTGATATGAAAATATTCACAATGACGGTGGAAATCCTTCTAGAGCGAACATCTTTCAAGCTCTTGGTAGGTGACATGTGAGATCCATCTTGGATCAATGATCAAGTGACAACTGGAAAGCAACAATGGTGCGATTCAAAATTGAATCAAACTTGTTCCAGGATATGGAATGACGGATACTTTTGCTAAAACCTTTCAATGTGCTCACTAACTAATTTTTCGAGCACATTGATTGTGTAAAATCGTTCAAACAAAAGTATTTTTTATGGAAATGTGATTCAAACTATAAAACTCTCGTCGTCTCTCAAACATGTTTATCATAGGACACGCGAGTGATTTCTATAAATCAATTTCTCATCAATCCGTGAATATTTATTCACCGATTCACTCTATCGTGTTGTCTGCTTTGAGACGTTCCGGTATGAGAACACGCTAAGTATGAAGATTCCAAAGTGGATTCTTTGGAAAATTCATTACTACAAGCTGGAAATTCCTGTCAAGGAGAGTCTTCTTTAAAAGAGACTCTACCTGATCACAGGTCGGTTTTCACAAAACCGGAGGGTAGTCTGTCCTCGCAGAACAAATGACAAAGCCATATTCGTTCTCTATCTTTATTGCTAACTGTTTTATTTCAGGGACACATATAAAGATGGCATTGATAACCCCTATTTCCAGCTGAATCGGGTCAATCCATGACTCATGCTCACACATCCTCCTCACTATCAATGACGATGAGAGACTTGCTACAACAAATGTTGAGAGACTACCAACAACGTTTCCACAACTCTGATGAAAAAGTCTCCTGATTCACAACTCTAATGTAAAGTCTCCTGATCCAGAAGGGTGTGAGCATGATGGTCCTTGAGTCACTACATCACATGAAGGCGATACTACTGTGGATGAGCTTGGAGATTTACTATGGCTGATGATCTCAAAGAAGCTCAAAGATCACATATCACAAAGGAATCTAAATCACAAGTTCGTTGCTTGAAGTACAAAGTGTGCAGAAAAGTGAAGAATCAGAACCTACGAGCTACAAAGACTTATGAATGCTTAAAGATTAAAGAGCTTAATTTCCAAGGTGACCTCGCTTAGGGGGTGATTTTTAGGAATACAAATATTCCTGTAAAAGTCTCGGTCACCTAATTATTGTAATAGTATTAAGTTAGCTCGTAGTTAGTTAAGTTATTAGTTAGTTAGTATTAGATTAAGTAACATCGTGGAAGAAGGACGGGTCTTTACCCACTGTATGCCTGATCCACAGCCCGGGTGTGGGCGTTTTATCATTTATTTGTTAGGATAGTATATATACCCCTCTCCACATGTGGAGAGGGTTGGACCTTCATTCATATCAATCTAATACTCTCTAGTTTTCTCTCATTCTTTCTAAGGTTCCAATACTTCTCCTTTTCTTCTTCTACACCCACGAATCACATCCAACACCATGTACTACATGTTTGTGACTTGATATTATATCCTGCAGGATGGATTTGCATGGAGAAGTTGATAGGCAAGGAGTTGTAGAGGGTGTTGTGGAAGAAAAGGGATCCATTTACTTATGTTTTGTTGCTTGATACGGCTACGCAGGTATTGGAACGCACATGTAATCCACGTGACTTTGCTTATTTTGACCTATCACTGTGCTGCTATTATTAGCCATGAAAATTAGATGTTCATAACGTTTTCATAGAATCTTTTTGCTAGCAAATGAACAATATTCATGGAAAATTATATACTTATGATCCATGTGTCTCGCTTTTACCACCTGATGTCCTGTCAAAGACTTTTGGTTTACAATTTATTTATGCAAAATCGACTCGACCGAAAAATAGGCCTGCCCGCAACGCGGCGGACCACTGCCATTCTCGTTTCAAATAATACACTAGAAAAAGAAAGATATTAAATAGCGCACATAGAGCATTAGTGGAAAAAGGATTATTATGTTTGGTTAAAAGGATTTTTAAGAACGGTTTTTGAACCGTATTAATAAATGGCGTTCCGAAAGATTAGTTGTTTTTTAGTTCGGTCTTTTAACCGTTCTTAAAATTGAACATGACATGTACACATAATAGATGACGTTGACTTTTGTATGTTAAAAATTAGGTTCGTACGAGACAACATGGCCCGTGCGATGCATGGGCTTTGTTTATATATTCTTCCATCGTGTGTCTTTATTTCTTGGAATGATCTAGCCCCTTTAACAATGTTTAATACATCTATAGAAATATAGCTCCCCTTATGAGAGGTTACAATAATGATGCACCCAATGCATTCTCTTTGTTTTCGATGCTTTCAAACTTTCTGTTGCTCATGCCACACATATTTTGTTGGTATTTGCAATAAATATTATGTGTATACATTTTCGTAAAGAGAAAAATAAATCTAAACTCTTATAAGATATAAGATATACTCATTATTATCGTTAAACAAATTCAAAAGCCCATTCGCTCCCAAGCAAATATACAAAACGTACGAAGAGAATGAAAGGAGCTGGCATTGTATTTAAACTGAATGCAAATATAACATTATCCTTTTCTAAAACATTGTTTCACAAATCAAAGAGACGACACGGGTTTCCATTTTATCTAATCAGCATGATATTGTTTCAATATATTTTGTTGATATGTCTTTCTAGCAATAATATATACACGCTTTAAGCTTTTATCTTCGATATCATCGTCTTTTAATAATAATGAAAGTAAAATGCCGAGTAGAACATGTTTTATTATGTAACTTGTGTACATCTTTTTATATGAGGCTGATAGAGACCGTCACTCTAGTACCGAGTTGTACAATAAAAGACTCAAGGAAGATTTAATATGTCAAATACTTAGTTGCACACATTTTTTTCCATTAAAACATTTAATATTATTAATCCTTTTATCAATACATTTTTTTTTAATTTGATAATCAGTAACTTTAAAAGAGAAGTTTAAATTTCAAACTTCACATTTGCGAAGCCAAATTTATTGGTTGATAGCCCAATTAACATTCCATTTTACTGTTCAAGAATATCGGTATACTGAATTTTCAAATGCATTACAATGGCGTAAAGTTAAAATTATAATTGTAGTATAACTTAACATGTGAGAAGTGTCAAAGTAAATTAAAATACTCAACGCATCAAGGGAAAATATAGATCGTCGATATTCAAGTTGCTTTGACACCGTGGGTGTATTTTCAGCCATGCAGATTTTCAATATTGTTAGAAATGTGGTAAGTTAATTAAAGCAAGTGGGTTGTTTATGGATATCCTAATGAACATGGGCTAGAAAGTTATTACAAATATCACATGAAATTGATGGAAGGCCTAAAGGCTTGTGTCATTATTACACTCATTTATCATTTTGTATTTGTATGTCTTAAATAAATGTAAACTGTTGAAAGGAAGTGGAAAAGTAAGCGTGAGAATAAAGATGAGATATAAGGCATTGAAAGCTCTATGGATGGGTCGAAAGGTTGAAATAAGAATGAATTTTAAGCCATGAGTCACATGATTGAGTTTAGCGTTTACTTTTGCAATATATATCTTACATGCGGCTTTGAAAACAAATTCACATCATAAATTTTATATTTCATTAACATCGTTTACCTTAAAACAAATCTACATAATATATTTAATAACAAAATTTATATTGTAAACTTATAACAAAATTTACAAATTAAACTTTATAGCGATATAATAGATTTTGTAACAAAATTAAGACAACATTATAACAAATTACACAATAAAATTTACAACAAATATTAACAACTTTGATAATAAACCAACAATATGGCAACACCAGCAGTTAGGGTCGGTAGTGGTTACTTTAGGCGAGACATCAGTGGTTAATGGCAGCAACGGCGAAACTCCTTTCTTTCCAAACTCATATCTGCACATTAAACATACAAATCTTAAAAACAAACCTTTAAAAATTGATATTCGTATTTATAAGGAAAAATTAAAGCTTTAACTCAAACGCTTTACACATGTGTTTTAAATCGTAAATGCAATGGAAATATCAATCTTGTACACCATATGTTAATTCATTAAATTGTCCCAAAACACCCGAATACAACCACTTGGTTTGATAAATCATAAATTTTCCAATAGCAACTACATATATGATTTGACATTGAATATTTTTAGCATTTTAGTTTGTGTACGATCTCGTTAAAAACGACATAGCAGTTACTCGATCGTGAACCTTTTATAAATATTATTGAAACCCACTTGCCCAATATCATTGTTATTTTGTAGCACAAACCTCTTCTTTCAAAATTTGAAGAAAATTTACGATGCTTTGTTTGGGTCACGGTCGTTGAGGGAATGAAATTGTGATTTATAGGTGTACATTTTCTATAAGTTACAAACATGAGGAGACTATTGAAGTACCTGTTTTAATTACAATGAGCACTTGATTACAGGGAGCCTACTTCAACATCAATTTTTTGAAGTTATATTTTCATGTTATTAGTGTACAAAGACAAACTATTTTACACTATATTCTTGAAATAAGAAGTCAAAAGAAATTAATACAAACTGTGTCATTCTATCGTTGTGAAGTGTGAACGCTAATTCATTGCTCTAACTAAATTTTAGTCTAACCAAAAGATATACCACTAAAAGGTTCGGACTAAATAAAACCCAATAAAAATCTTAATAACAAATTCGTCCTTTACTGTTTTACCATCAGTTGATTCAACTATAATTGAGGCCCAAAAGCAAATACACCAATCCGAATAATAGTCCAAGTCCCCAAGACCAGTACACACCCTACCTAATTGTTGGATATAAAATCCAACTTATTACAGGGCCTAATTTTTAGTAACCCTAATTCCTCTTTTTCTAAACAAAACGCAGTCACAAAAACAAAAAGAGTCATTCCTTCTTTCTAGATCTATAACAGGAACACAAACACACTCTATCTTTTCTGCTAAGCAAATCGAATACAAACACACAAACAATTTTCTAATTTCTCTAACTGATCGAATGACATGAAGAACAAACCAAGATTCTGCTGTTTTTTGTTCATGAAACACACAAACACGCGTTGTGTTTTACAGCTTCAAGATCTATAAGGGTCTCGGGTAGGTTTATCATGTTTTGTTTTTTCGTTTTTTTAATTGAAACAAAGATGAAATATAACAGATTTGTTATATTTTTTTCTTTAAACGTTTCATATATTAAAGACCAAGCTCGTCCTTCACACGGATCGATGATGGTTAATCTCTTTTGTTTTGTTTTTGCACGAATCTTTGTTACAAAATGAGAAATCTGAGATCTTTGCTCTCTATTTATGATTTGTTTCGAGTCTTTGTTATGCGAGGGGAGGTTGTTGTGGTTTGTGTTTGGTTGACCATGTAACGTGATGTAGATCGGTTTAAGGCTGTGTTGACGTGAGTAGTTTTTGAGATTTAGGATACGATTCGGTGTTGTTTGAGAGAGTTACGGGTAGTTGTTGTGAGAGGAATTTTGGACAGATTGTTAATTTATAGGAACCAATCTACATTGTAGATGAGTATACACATTGAATGGTGAGTAGATGAAATGAGGAGTTGATGCATCATTGAAACATGAAAGGTCTTGCATCCATCGGTTTTTATTTTGAGTTCATTAATGTAACGAAATGAATGCTACATAACAATAAGCAAGACTTTACACATTTAAGCTTCAAAGCTCTTAAAAGCTCCAAAATAAGCCACGAATGTACTTAATTCATTAGCTTTCATTAGCTTAAACCACATATTTGAGTTTCTTGGCTTGTGACATAAATGCTCACATTCAATATAGGGAACTCATTCTTTATATATATATATATATATATATATATATATATATATATATGTATATATATATATATATATATATATATATATATATATATATATATATATATATATATAGCTCTTAAAAGCTCCAAAATAAGCCACGAATGTACTTAATTCATTAGCTTTCATTAGCTTAAACCACATATTTGAGTTTCTTGGCTTGTGACATAAATGCTCACATTCAATATAGGGAACTCATTCTTTATATATATATATATATATATATATATATATATATATATATATATATATATATAATATATATATATATATATATATATATATATAAATATAGATATATATGTATATATATAGATGATATCGAATCAAAATTTAAAAGTACGTATATGATATTAGTTTATAAAGTTCGTGTATGATATTTGTACATTTTTTAAAGCTTGTTTTTATTATATGAACTTATATTTAACTCGGAAATATTTAACTTAATATATAGGGTGTGTTTGCGAGGAAGCTTATTGGGGCTTAAACTTAAAAAATAAGCCGGACTTATATTATTAGCCTTGTTTGGTATAGAGGCTTATATTATTAGCCTCGGGCTTTTGAAATTATAAGTCCTAGCCTAGAAAATAAAGCTAAAACTTTTAAACAGGGCTTTTAATATGTTCAATTATTTAATTACCTACAAAATCAAATATATAAATATGTTAATTTAATTATGTCCTTTTTAGTTATTTTATAATAATAAGCTCCAACCTAAACTAATTTGCAAAACAAGCTTATGGAAATAAAAATTCTAATTTCTGCTTATAATATAATCCCTAACCCCAACTCTAACCCTAGCCTCAGCTCCAGCTCCAGCTCCAGCTCCAGCTCCAGCCCCAACCCATTTTGCCAAACATACCTTAATTTTCCTTTTCTTTAACGAAATTATAAAACCTCACATATAATAAGTTCTTTTCCAGCCAATCAACTATCGTATACATGAACTTCAATGTGTTATCAACTTTTCCAACGTCTTCGTCTACTTAAGTAAAACAAAAGAAAACAACCATCGTTCCTGTTTCCTCTGTCTTCGTCAATTTCGACTCCCTTATCGACGACCATAATGATGTGCGCCTGCACGGCATGATTTCGACGTCATCACTCGAATTGAAAGTAACAATAACAAGTAAAAGAAAACATATTATTCTAATTAGGTAAATGATGTGACGAGGTCATTCAAAGTTGGTTTTGTTGATCGTGTTATTCGTGTTAATAGCAGCCTCGTTGTTTGTTTACATCATTGTTCCTCGAGGGGCTGATGCCGAAATCATGCATGTTGATGTCAGGATCGTAAAATAGAAAAACACATAAAATTTCGTCGAGTGGTGAAGTCCAAATCATAGCATATACTAGTATTATCACTATCGCCCGTACTGGACTTGGCAACGATGAGGATAAATGAGATGATCACATAGATGGAGGCGATGACGATGGCTACTAAGAATGCCACCTTTCATTAGTTTTTATGATTTTACAAAGAAAAAGATAATAACTTAATATTATGTTAATTATTTTAAGAAATACATACTTTGTTAAATAACTTTTCAGAGTACCATCCTCACCTAAAAAAGTCCACTAGCGTGATATAATGATTGAAATGTTATCTTCTCTTTTACGTTCTAAAGTGTTGGAGGACATATCAGAGAGTATTGTGGCCATAAAAACAACCACCGGTACGTCGATCGATTTCCACTTCTTATGCACTAATGGACTAAAATGTGAAAGAAGCTACACTAATTAAAAGATTCTTAGTTAGGGTCGTGTTCACATAAACATTTAAATCAATTTCACTAGTTACAAGCTTTTGAAGCAGGTTCACATTGTTTGGACTTATCACCCTCGCGTAAAAGTGATCCTGAATGGTTGATTAAACAACGAAAGGATGAAGTAAAGATCATGAGAAGATGATACTATCGTAATCTTGATATACTAAAGCAATGAGCGATCTATATACATATGACGGAACTTCATAGAGGCCAAGGGGGGTTGTGACCCCCCCAAAACATTTACTCCTAAATACTTACTATAAAATGTTAGTTGTTAGTTGTGCAAACTATTAAAACTTTGTAGTTTGGCTCCTCTAAAATAAGTATTTTATATCTTGGCCTTCCAACAAACGTGTTCAAGTTCCTGTCACAATGGATTTGATCATATTTAAATAAAAGAAAAAGTTTTTAAGGAACAAATCATTTGATGCTTATTATGAATTATATTATTAGACGAAAGATTTGTCAACTATGATTCATTGTGATTGTCATTTGCTAAGGGGACACATACGACATCACTATTTCAAAAAACAGTCCTACCACTAAATAATCCACTAATTAAAGAGAAGTAAAAGTTAAAGACGCATATTGTGACTTTTTCTTAAAAGTAGTTCATTCCATTTCCTCAAATTGGCCGAAAAAAAATCTGGCCTTCTTAACAAATAATTATGCATAGAGAAAAAGGGTAGGGATGCAGTAAGAGAAGAAAACTTAAAAATAAGAAAAATAAGAAGTAACTATAACTAGCGGCGAAACTAGGATTTTGAAGGACGGGGGCAATTTTTTTTCTTTAATATATATATATATATATATATATATATATATATATATATATATATATATATATATATATATATATATATATATATATATATATATATATATTGTTAACACTAAAAATTGATATTTTTTTAAGATTAAGATATATATCTAAGGTTTTTACATTGTTTGACTTTAAGGTGGGGGCAATTTGATTTTGTAGTTGGGTGCACTTTAATAAAATGGTCCTAAAAAATTTATTTTACACTAAAAATTGATATTTTTTGGCGAACTATGGAGGGCACCGCCACCCCCTAACTACTATGTAGTTCCGCCTTGACTATAACCACGCATTTGAGAAAAATCAAATTTAATTAGATGCATTTATGTTCATTTAGAGTCATCACCTATATTTCGAAATAATTTGGAAATGAAAAATATGCAAAGTAGCACTGCAACGACATTTGACATGTAGAGGATGAAAAATATATAGGATTGACCTAATTGATGAAATGAATCTAATATATGTATATGCATTTAAATTTGAGGTTGAAAATATATTAGAATACATTTAAATAAATAAAGATGCATCTAATTTAAGTCATTGTATCTTGAATGTGTGTTTTTACTTACTTCTCGTTCTTCTGAGTTTAAGTTTTATTCTCATCTAATCATAATTCTAAAGAATAATATCTAACATGAAGAAAAATTAGTTGCCACATAAATAAATTTATGTAACTACAGTGTAAATATCAAAAGTCATAAATTGGAAAAGTAAAATGTACACTAATTTATATAAATTAGCATAACAAAGTTGTTTTTTGTTATAAAATTATTAGGTCCAAAAAGAGATATTCTGTATATTAAAAGGGAGAAATTGCATATATATATCCTTCTAAACCTTCATAATTACATATATACTAAAACATATAATTACATATAAATTCTCCTCTAACTGTCTAACTCCATATATATATATATATATATATATATATATATATATATATATATATATATATATATATATATATATATATATATATATATATATATATCAAAATTATTAAATTTTAATTAAATAAAACAAAAACAAAAATACATAATTAACCTTACATTTACCATTGTACCCCTATTTCTCTTTAATCTTCATCTTTTTAACTAATGTACATATATAACCTTCTCAATCCATAATACAATTACCAGTATGCAGTGGCGGAGCCAGAATATATAATCAACGGGAGGCAGTGAATAACAAAAGATGTCAAAAACTGTTACTTTTTAACATAAATCCTATCGGGTCGGGTTTGATTAAGAGGTAAACAAAAATCAAGTTTGATGATTAAGACTATTAGAGGTATTGGTTCCTATATATAAAATGAAAAGAGATTAGAAAATTTTAACCACTAAATGGAAATAAAAATACCTAGGATGTATATTATACAGTGCAAATTGTAAAAAAAGGTATTATAATTAAGCCAATTTGAAGTTTAAGTATCCAACTTTATTTTTTTCAATTTAAGGAATCCGACTTATTTTCTGTGTAACATAAAGTTTTTTGACTTTTTAAAATATGTTATCGGTCATTTTTCAGAGTGAATTGGATAATTAATATGATAAATCATTATTGTGGAATATTTAAAAATTATTTTGGCTAAAATTATGCCTGATAATCGCATTCGAAAAGTTGAAAAAACCTTACCTTGCACAAAAATAATACTTCAATACCTTAAATTGAGAAAAAGAAATCGAATGTCTAAAATTCATATTGAACTTAAGTATGACACTTTTATATATGATTTGCACCGTTATATATTGATCAAATATCAAGCAAAATAAAAGAACAAGCCGAATGTAATTTGCAGTGTTTTAAAATGCAATCGATTTTATTAAAAGTAACGTGTTTATTATAGCAAAACCTTTAAAATGGAAGAAACAAATTACAATTAAAGTTATATACCTATATTGTTGACAACAAAATCATACTAAAGTCTTTTATATATGCATTACGTATTGATATAGTTATATATATATATTTTTTATATACAACAAAAACCCTATAAATTAATACTCAATAAATTAATAACCTCGATAAAATGAATAATTTGTCTAGTCACAACTTGGACTAGTACAAATTTAGACCCCAATCAATAAAATAATAAGATAATAATTTTTTTAAACCCTAGTGTGTATATATATTGGTTTCAACGAAACTATAAATTAATAATTACTAAAAAATTTCATATACATATAAAGGCCATACGTAATCAGAACTTGTACAAGTTCAATTAATTTAATTATTGTCATACTTAATTGGAACTTGGCTCAATGAAACTAACTTTTTACTTATTCAAAAAACAATGAACATGACAAATTCAATTAATTTGTAAATGTGAATTAATAAAATGTTAATTGGAACTTGTTTTTCTAATTTAGTTTTCATCTTTAACTAGTATACATTGTAACTAGTATAACACTATATTGGAATTGAAAGTTTAAAGGCAATAAGTAAAACCTCTTTAAATTAATAAATTATTAATTTGTTGATATAATAATATCTCGCTAAATTCATAAAATATCTCGATACCAACATTATCTTTTATATAATAAAACAAAACTCCAAATTGGGACTTTCGTATTTCAAAAAAAAAAAAAAAGTTTATTTCCTTATTAGGTAATATTTTAAATATTATTATTATTGTTTTAATTTATAAATTTATAAATTCGTTTTGTTGATATACTACACAAGTAGAAGATAAATATAAAAAATATAGATAAGATACAACTATCAATATGATTAAACTTTTTTAAATGATTATCTTTAATAATTAAAAATCATAAATCAAACAAAACAAAGATTAAATTATTTATTTTTTAATAAATAAAAATATAGCATTCAAAAAATCTAAAAGAAACTCACGCGTGCGCAGGCATTATAACTAGTTAATTTATAGAGGTTTCATTGTATAATAATTGGTTTTCACAAATTAAATATGATTAATTTCATATATCACCCTACGTTTATGATTAAATTCATATATCACCAAAGTGCAATTATTGAATGAATAATGTACAATTGTTTTTTTTACATGTTTGAGTATATATGAAATTTTCAACTAAAAGAAATGAGATATGAAATTATTAATATACAACATAAAAGGTATAAAAAAAAAAAAAAAAAAAAAAAAAAAAAAAAAAAAAAAAAAAAAAAATTGCCAGATGTAACCTCAGGTGCGTAGTATTCAAACAATTAAATGAAAAGACGTGGTTACCCACTTCTCTAACTTCCCAAGATTATAATACCACCATTTTTTTCGACGTTAGACCATTGAATAAGATTTTGCAGCCAACACATAATACTTTACTTGTTGGCAATAAAAAGTGATGAGGGCACTCTGAATATTTTGGTGAGGGCAACAAGCTTCTTTCCTACCATTTCGAGATTTTTTTTCTTCTATAACTATTTTTTTTGAGGAATACATCCATAGCAAGCGAAAGCAAAGCAAAGCAAACAAAGAAAGCAGTACTTGTCGAAGAACTTGTATATATTCATCAATGATGTGCATTAGGACATCAAAAGGTTGCACATTGCTTCTGGAAGAAGTAACCTCATGCGTCGTATTGAATGAAGTATCACCATTGACCGAGCTTTAGTCGACTTTAGGTGGAGACAAGTCGAGATTTAGTAGACTTTAAGTGAAAAGAAGGGAAAAAATAATAAAAACATATAACAAACAATGAAGAATGAAGGTCAAACTTTTTTTTTCGGGAGTTATGGAAGGAAGCAAGCAAGTAGGCATGCAAAGGTTTTGGTGTTAGACCCGTTTCCCGGGTGTTAGGACCCCACCCTAGATGAAAATGGAAAAAATATCTCATGTGATTGGCCTGTCAACATTTGTTGCGTTATGGCTATAGTCAAAGAATGTGTATTATGGCTATAGAAAATATTATGTGACATAACTAGAAAGGTAATGGACTTCAAGCAGCTAAGTGCTAATATGCTAAGTGTGTTATATAAGTTATAAAGTTTGTGGTGGCCAAATTAAGAGGTAAAGAGACTTAAGAGATCATTCTTGCCACAAGGGAAAACGCACAACTAACCAATTATAAGAGATAAGTCTTTGACTTATCTCTTCATATCTACAAGGTTCTAGAAAAATGAGGAAGGGTGTGTGTGGTTCGGTTTAGAAAGGAAAAAGGGTAGGGAACAAGTTTGATGATTAAGTGGGTAATGAAGGATTTGTGTTCCACATCAAGGATTAAGTCTACTATGATCTTTCCCACAAGTAAGTAATCTTGTTTAAGTTAGTTAATGATGGGATTGATTATCATATAATCAATCTATGATTATATGATGATTAGAGATGTTTAGGGGTAAGATAATGGTTGTAGGAACCATTGTTAAGGTTATTTGGTCATGGGGTTAAATGATTATGTTATGTGATTATGACCTAGGATGATGATGATAAAGGATGAAGATGATGATGATGATGCTATTGTTAGACTTAGCTTGGACTCAAGGTAAGTAAACCGGTATAATGTAAAGTTATAATGATTTCTATACATTATGTGTTATGTGGCTTAATGTGTTAAGGTTTATGTTTGGTTAGTATAATGATAATTATGTGTAAGAGGATATAAGGTTAGCTAGGATTAGTCAAGAGTGGAATAAGGGATAAGGAAGGTTAAGGCTTTAAGAGACAAGGTATGTGATTATGTTAATGTTGTTTTGGATTAGTGGTTGTATAATGTGTAATGCGTTGAATGAAGTATAATTGTGGAAAACTAGAAGGGGGGGGGGTTGAATAGTTTTACGTCTTTTTAATTTTATGAAAACTTAGTTGTTTAAAACAAAACATTGTTTCTAGTTTATGTGAGATCAATGCATGTATACTTATAAGTACTTATATCTACGCAAGTAAATAATAACAATATGGATGAGTATGACTTAAAAGAATTAATATCTACGCAAGTAAACAATAACAATATAGACATGTATTTTTACGTCCCTTTTATTTATGAAAACTTAGTTTAGTTTTAAAGTCTTGTTTACTCTTAAAACTTTGATTCGATCTTATGTGAATTCAAGTCTTGAACAATATGAACAACTATATCGAGGTATGAAAAGTAATAACGAAGTAAGCTAAATATGTACAATCAACACATGCATAATATAGACAATTATAGCTATATACGAGATGTAAGTAAGTAAGCTAAGTAATAAGTTAGAGTTGGAAAGATCTAACTGCGAGACTAAGGATTTATAGTGGTTTGGCTACAAGGACACCTTCCTTGCCCTACTCCACTCCCCGAGTCACCTACTCGAGAGTTTTCTTCACTATGTCAACAAGCTCCCTTATGGTGGAGAAAACCTTACACACCAATGTACACACCACAACTTCGTCACAACTTAATCACAACTTCTTCACACCAATCTACTTCACACCAATTCTACTTCACACCTTTCTACTTCACACATATCTACTTCACACCAATCTTCTTCACACCAATCTTCTTCACAACTACACTACTTCACTACTAAACAACTTCTTCTCCCTACACAACTTCTATTCCTAGATCTATCTAGTTAAACTACTATCACACCTTTACAATGAATGTACACAACAACTAGACTATATACACAAATCTACAATACTTCACAACGTGATGTTGAAGGAGTATTCTTCTCTTGCACTTTGAGAGATGAGAGGTGAGGGAATGAATCACTTGAAACAAGGATTAACAATTATATGATCAAAGGGTTGTTAGGAGGATGTTTAGAGAGATTTGGATCTGAAAATTTTCGTGCAAGAGGTGGGGAAAAATTCCAGATTTAAGGTGGTATTTATAGGGAAAAATTTCTGACAGAATCTGACAGGGGAGCGTGGCCGGTCCCCTTAATTGTATGCCGGCCCCCTTAAAATTAAGGGGGCCGCCCAGACGAAAACTGCAGTTTTCTTGTCTTTTTCTAAGGAAAGTTTATTTGGTGAAAAACTAACTGATTTTGGTTAAAATTTTGAATTCGTATATTTATTATGAATAAAACATTTTCCTTTATTACCAAAAATGTTTTTCAAAAATATATAATAAGTTTATTTAATTTTATAAACTTTGTATTTTTTAAATAAACATCCATTTGATCATAAAATGTATTAGTCACTTGTTTATTCATACCTTAAGTGATTATGTTGGATGAGATGATATAAACTTGCTTAAAACTTGTTTACGTATTAACTTTGCGTTTAATGTTCTTATATTTTGTGATCGTCAAAACTTAAGGATATCGAAAGATATTAATAACGTTTTTATACATTATTTATATCAACAATCTCCCCCTTTTTGATGATTACAAAATCTAAACTCATTAAACTAAAAATTAATATATATGCAAGTTTTAGTGTGAGTTTATATCACTTCTCCCCCTTTTTGTTAACATCAAAAAGGTTATCCTGACGTATGTATAGCTCCCCCTTGAAGTATACTCCCCCTCGTTTTGATGTCATAAGAAATCGAGATATGGAATGCTTGCAAAAATATTTAGAGCACAAGCAATATATATATATATATATATATATATATATATATATATATATATATATATATGCATGGAACAAATATAAAATAACTAACAAGAATAATTTAAATAGATTAAGTTAAAAACATAATCATTAATACATAAGCATATATATCTATATATATATATATATATATATATATATATATATATATATATATATATATATATATATATATATATATATATGATTTTCTAGCAAATTACACTAGATAATACTAAGTTGCCAACTTGAGGTCTCTTGGACTTGCTTAGAACACAAAAGGTTTGAAATGATTTTATTTTTGGAGATGGGAAACATGGTAGTTGGATTTAGGAAAGGTAGACTTTTGTGGGAATGGTTTTTGTAGAATTTGGAGAGTTTGGTGGTGAGTTTGGAGCAGAGGGATTTGTTTGAGGGCAGGTTTTTAGTGTTATGGATGATGTTGGAGAAGACCTAGTGAGGAGATACTCAATCCAAGTGAGGTGTTCATTTATTGCCATGTTTTGTTTTTGGAGAAAAATGCAACAAGAACAATTGTTGACATGATTCTCAAGATGGATCAAGTTGTTGGGTGGTGATGAGTTGGTGGATGAAGGTTGTTGATCCAAATTGCTTTAAGCAAGATGTAAAGCAAGAAGAGCACTAAGCTCATATGCTTCTTTAAGTTCTTCAACGAACTTTTCATGTTCGGAAGATGGTGGAGTTGGATTGTGATTATTGATTGTGGATTGAACATGGAACATAGGTTTCATGTATAGATGAGTTTTGATGGTTGTTGTTTAAATATTGAGTATGTTCCTCACAAGGGTCATTTGGAAGAAATGAGTTGGGTGAATGTGGAATTTCATTAGTGAGGGTGATTGTGAGATTGTCTTGTTGAGACAAAAGAGAGGTTTCATTTGGGTAATCATGAATGGATGAGGATGAATGTATGATAGAATGGGATGTTTCATGAGTGGAGGATGTTTTGTATAGTGGATTGGTAGTTTGACCAAAGTGTGAGGTGTTGGGAGTGAGATTGGGATTGTTGTTTTGAGATTGAGTATGCTCTTCATATGAATTATGTGGGTGAGATGAAAGTGTGTTTTTGGGAGTAAGGATGGAAACAAATGTGGATAGAGTAATTGTGTGAGGATGAGTGAGGTAAGTAATTTGAGTATGGTGAGGAAGGTGTGTGATGCAAATTGCGTTGTGCAAGGTGCATAGTATTGAGATCACGAAGATCATGGAGTTGGTCAAGTTCTTCACGAAACTTCAAGGTTTACAAGGAATATGATGATGAAGGAATTTTGTAATGTTGGTGGAAAAGAGAGTGAGGTGTAATATTGATTATTGTTTGGAGGTTGATATTTTTCAATAAAAGGATTGTTTCGAGGAGATAGATGAAATGTGGGTATGTAGATGGGAGCATAGGTAGATGCTTGACCATTATGAGGATTGAGAAAGGGTTCTTTTGAGTGAGCTTGAGGGTTGTGTGTATAGTTGGAGATATAGGAGGAATTTGGTGTTGGATGTTTGACAACATCATTTGGTTCGATGCGCTTTTTATGGAAGGATAATATGTGTTGTATTGGCTAGGTAAAATGTGTTTGTGTATTTGGGAAGTGGATAATCAAAATAGGGTGAAATGGGCTAAAGAGCAGAAAGCAATCTGTGAGCCTCGTGCTTCAGGTGGCCGGCCCCCTTAATCATAGGTCGGTCCCCTTAATTTTAAGGGGGCCGCCCTTGATCTTTAAGGGGGCCACCCATGGCCAGGTTCACAGAATGCCAGAGAAGTGTTTTTGGCAAGAGATTTTGAGAGAGGGGTTTGGTTTTAGGCAAGTCCAACTCTTTAGGCAACAAGGCAAGTATTATCTTAATGAAATATGCATGAAAAGTATATAGGCAAGCAAGTAAGCACATAAAATAGTCATAACTAAGCATGCATGCATAACCAATAAGACAAATAAGCAATTTAGTAAATCATTCAACCTAAAACTCCTATCTTAGTGTAAGGCAACTAGTTAGTGAGAAACTAGTGATGGAACAAATGTGATAGTGTAATTCTTGGTTTTGTTCTAGTGTATGCCTATATGAAACAATTATGGAGTTAAGATCGTTTCGACTCCTAAGCAAATATTCCTAAGAAACGATCCTTGATCTCCTTGATTTAGCTTTGCTCACTTCTAAGTGTCATGTATATGTATATATTGGATTATATATATATAGACAACGAGAGTGAGACTATTGTGCATGATTTGAGAAAAAACATTTTTATCATTATTCAACAATGAGTATTCTAAACGTGAGAATAATTTCAAAATGAATTGAGATTTTATTTGAGAATATATTTATGCAAAACAAAATATCTCAATTCTTGATTTTGTGCAAAATAGAATCCTAGACTAAGATTTGAGAAGAAAGAAAACTTAAAATTTTATGCTCAGATAGCCGGCCCCCTTAAAGTGAGGCTGGTCCCCTTAATTTTAAGGGGGCCGCCCTTATAAATTAAGGGGTCCGCCCATCTGACAAAGAAAATTTTTCAGAACTTTGATTTTTCAGAAGATGTTAAGTATTACAAGAATTTAATCAATTTGCTCCATCATTCCTAATCCTAAACGTAAGTAGTTAAGTAAATCACGCTTAAGAGGCTTAGTGACTATATTGGCAATGTTACCTTCCAAAGCTACCTTCTCTATTGTTATATTTTCTTTTTGTATAATGTCCCTAAGAAAGTGATGACATATTTCTATAGCACCTTTGTTATTGCACATAATAGGAATATTTTCTAACCTAATGCCATAGTCTTCGAGAGCTTGTTTCATCCATAGTTTTCTTACGCGAGGGATCTAGACTTACTTCAATATTAACGATTAATCCACTTAACCCATTTCACTTCATCACCATGAGTTTTCTACTAGTGGACATAGAAGATTTCCATTTTCTATGTTGTTCGACAACGAACAATTTTAATTTAAATCCTAGGAAAGCCAACTAAGAGGGGTTCATAAAATGTGAGCAAGTAAGTATTATTAGCTATATAACTAAGCATTATTCTAACTAGTTATTAATCTAAGAATATAATTTTAACGATAAACTTAAAAGAAATGTGTACCTTTTAGTCTTCAATAAATTTTCTTCAAAAAAAAACTTCAAGTTGCCATGTTGACTTATAGAAGCCATTTGTAGATGAGATTCCAATAGTTTCGAAAAGTGATAACTTAGCCACTTGGTTCCTATGGTCTCATTGGTCCAAAGTTGTTTAGACCAAACATGGTTTGCAATTGACTAGGATGCATGTACGGTGGAAGTATTCCCCATGGGCTAAAGCTTGGTTGATGTGGATAAATCCACATTGGGTGACTATTATTAGAAAAGTTTTGTCTACCTTGATTTCTACTATGTTGAGGGGTTTTAGACCGAGGATGAGGATTATTTGGTCTATTTTGAGGTGGAGTTTTAGATCTTAATTTTAGTTTAGAAAATCCGGTTTTCGCTTTTAATGATGGTTTATAAAAACTTTTTACTTCCTCATCACTCGCAATAGGTATTTTTCTATCTTTTATAGGTACATACTTAGGTTTTGAGTCTCATGGTTTTTGTTTACTAGATTCACATTCAAACTTTTCATTTTTATTTTCACTAGTTGAAACATTAGTTAAGTCGAATCCTAGACCGGTTTTATCTCCCAAAGTTTCTTAAACACTTATTATTTTCTTAAGTGAGTTACTACTATTTTTAAACTTGTCAAGTTTGAAAATTTCATCTTTAAGTTTTTCGTTTTCATTTTTGACCTCTAAACATGTTTTACATTCTTTAAAAACTTCTTTTTCTTTTTCCAAATGTTGTAGTTTAATTTTTAATTCGAGTACTTCATTTTCTAATTGATTATTAATATGTTTTAGTGACTTATTTTTAGCTATAACCTTTTGACCTATTTTGCATAACCTATTATACTCACTATCTAGGCCTTTTTCGTCTAATGATAAATTTTCGTCACTAAAGTATTCGGTTTCGGAACGTACCTCGCTTGATGTCTTAGCCATAAGACACTTCTCCTCATTAGTGATTTCTTTCTCATCGTCATCGCTATCACTCCAAGCTCCTCCAACAAACGCCTTTTGATTTTGATCTCTTGGCATCATTGGACATTTTCCGATGAGATGATTTGGATCACCACATTTGAAGCACTTTCTCTCATTCAGTATCTTTATTCTTTTGAGGTGCTCTCCTTTCATCGTGTGGTTGTTTAACGAATCTTCCTCGCCTTTTGAAGAATTTCTTGAAATCCCTTACGGCCATGGCGTATTCTTCGTCATCACTTTCGGAAGATGAGCCATCTTCGTTACTAGATTCCTTCCTAGCTTTCAACGCAATTGACTTGCTTTGCTCCCTTTTTCCATTGACCATCTCAGAGTCTTTCTTTATTATTGCTTCGTAGACTTTCAGGTTGCCTATCAACTCATCAAGTTGAAGAGTTGACAAGTTCTTCGATTCTTCAATCGCCGTAACTTTAGCTCGCCATTTTGGACGAAGAGCCCTATGAAATTTCCTAACAAAATTCTTACTAGAAAAATTCTCATCAAGTTTTTTTAAACTTGTGATGATAGTGTTAAACCTAGCAAAAGCATTATCTATTGATTCCTCCTCCGGAATCGTAAATTGTTCATATTGTTGAACAAGAAGATCTATTTTATTATCTTTAACTTGACTATTACCTTGGTGAGTGATTAGTAAAGAATCCCAAATTTCTTTTGCGGTTTTAAACATAAAAATTCTTTCATCTTCTTTGCGTGGTAACGCATTATAAATAACTATTTTAGCCTTATTATTTTTTGCTAGTTTTCTTTTCAAATCATCATTTTGTTTTTCAAAAGATACAATTTCATCCATTTTAGTTTCAAAATTATATTGAATAGGGGGAAAATCACCAAAGGTAATGACATGCCAAAGATCAAAATCTTTCGATTTCACATAAGTTTCGAATCTATTTTCCCAATATAAAAATCCATCACTTTCAAATAGTGGTGGTCTTTGCATAGATTGCCCTTCTAAATATTTTTCCGATTCCATAGATTGATACAAGTTTTAAAATACAGTATATTTTAAAAATCTTGTTTAACGTAGCTCTGATGCCAATTGTGGAAAACTAGAAGGGGGGTTGAATAGTTTTACGTCTTTTTAATTTTATGAAAACTTAGTTGTTTAAAACAAAATTTTGTTTCTAGTTTATGTGAGATCAATGCATGTATACTTATAAGTACTTATATCTACGCAAGTAAATAATAACAATATGGATGAGTATGACTTAAAAGAATTAATATCTACGCAAGTAAACAATAACAATATAGACAAGTATTTTTACGTCCCTTTTATTTATGAAAACTTAGTTTAATTTTAAAGTCTTGTTTACTCTTAAAACTTTGATTCGATCTTATGTGAATTCAAGTCTTGAACAATATGAACGACTATATCGAGGTATGAAAAGTAATAACGAAGTAAGCTAAATATGTACAATCAACACATGCATAATATAGACAATTATAGCTATATACGAGATTTAAGTAAGTAAGCTAAGTAATAAGTTAGAGTTGGAAAGATCTAACCGCGAGACAAAGGATTTATAGTGGTTCCGCTACAAGGACACCTTCCTTGCCCTACTCCACTCCTCGAGTCACCTACTCGTGAGTTTTCTTCACTATGTCAACAAGCTCCCTTATGGCGGAGAAAACCTTACACACCAATGTACACACCACAACTTCGTCACAACTTAATCACAACTTCTACACAACTTCTTCACACCAATCTACTTCACACCAATTCTACTTCACACCTTTCTACTTCACACCTATCTACTTCACACCGATCTTCTTCACACCAATCTTCTTCACAAATACACTACTTCACTACTAAACAACTTCTTCTCCCTACACAACTTCTATTCCTAGATCTATCTAGTTACACTACTATCACACCTTTACAATGAATGTACACAACAACTAGACTATATACACAAATCTACAATACTTCACAACGTGATGTTGAAGGAGTATTTTTCTCTTGCACTTTGAGAGATGAGAGGTGAGGGAATGAATCACTTGAAACAAGGATTAACAATTATATGATCAAAGGGTTTTTAGGAGGATGTTTAGAGTGTAACACCCCATGCCCGCTTAGACTAAAAACTAAAACTTTTACGAGGAAACACTTGAACTAAAACTGACCTGCTGTTACTCTTTCATAAACTGACAAAAATCAGTACACAATCAGACCTTGGGGCTATTTTTAGATGAAAATAGACTCAATCAGCTTCGAAACGATAGGTGGCACGACCCGTGACGACTTATGGATTAAAAGATATGAATTTTTGAAAACTACCAAAAATCTGCACAGTCTGCCCGGAAAATCTGGACAGCTTGTTGTCCCGAAATCACTTTCAAAATCCCCGGCCGGAAACCCGACCTCCCGAACTCGAAACTCAACCAAAATTTGTAGATTTATTTGGTATATGAATGGGCTCATTTTTATGCAAAAACATTTATCTTACGATACCCCGGAGGGGTACTTTACGACGGGTTATGCAAATAACTCATTTTGACCCATTTCGCAACAAACCACTTATATCACTTTCGTTTTACACCAAACTTTCCAGAAATCAATCATTTAACATATCAAACATGTTCCAATAACACTTGACCCGTTTACTACTCAAAATGGGTATGTTTACACTTAAACCAAACGCCCCTTTAACTTTACTCAAAAACACAAAAACATACTTTGACTTATCAAATGACTACCAAATTGTCATACAACTCTTGACATACACTTTGCCATACGGCTGCCCTTTAACAACCCATAAAAGACTAACGGGGGTACAAACTTACACATGAGCCCGGTATTCTAGCTAAGCTCCTAAACACATATTACCTTAAATCTTGCATAACCAAAACCTTAATCCACATATCCAAGCCATCCATAAGAACATGTCAACCTACAAGACGGTTAGACAGCTAAACCGTAAGCACAAAGGCTTAGTAAGTAAAATGACTATAACATACTATTATACTTCAATCCACATAATGCATCATATACATAAACACTTACTTCATGGCCTACATACCCAAGTCTCAACTATCACATATCATCAATATATTCTATAGCATCATCTCATCACATAAGCCATAACCATGGCATCACATAAGCATAATCCAAGCTCATCTTCTCAACATAAACATACATAAAACATAATGATAGAAATCCATATAACATATGCTATCATCATTTTACTTACCTTAATCCAATCTAAACATATCAAGAACATCATCATCATCACAATGATCCATCATCATCATCGTCGGTCATAACCACAACCTAACAACATAACAATAAGTAACATAACAAAGGTTAACATAACCCATAAACATACTTATCTTTCCTTCTACATCATCATATGATCATATCTTGATCATATGATGAAAACCCACTTAATCCATAATCTAAAGCTTCATTATCATTAAGAACATAGATACTTACTTGTGATGATCATAGCTAAGGAAGACTATTAACACTTGATCTTCACCTTCTTCATTTCAAGCCATCATCTAGCTTTTCTTCCCTCCCTTTTCTCTCTTCTAAAACCGGACCATCACTTATCTCCATAATGAGAGAAAAGTCTAGAATTTCCTAGATATACTAGTTAGGTGGCATCTTTGGCAAAATGGCAAGATTGGTCCTTCTAGTCTCTTTCTTCTTACTTTGGCCACATCCTACTCATAACTCATTTACCTCAATGGCAACTTTAGTCCCTTTAGCACTACCACAATTCATTCTTAGTACTAGAACAAGTTGGTTCTAGTACTAGTTTGAGGAATTAGCAAGATTAATCCCTGCAGGCTAGAACAAGTTGGTTCTAGTACTAGAACAAGTTGGTTTTAGTACTATTTTCAGATTCTGTCAACTTAGGTCCCTCAAGTTCTTTTCCTTTATATTGGTGACTCATAATACTTTCTAAACTACATTACACATTCTTTGACTATCGGGTTTGACCATATCACGAAATTTGTGGACTAACCAACCACGCAAGGCACTTAGTCCATTACATCTAGGGTGGGGTCCAAGTACCCGGGAAACGGGTCTAACAATTCTATCCCCCTTATTTAGATTTCGTCCTCGAAATCTTTCGTCTATTACTATCCAAAACTAAATCTCAACATAACAACTTATTATTCTCATGCTAACTAAGCCATTACCCTCCAACGATCTAGATGATCTTGCAAAGTCTAAACTTGCTATACTTAATCATAATTCATATTATACTATAGGCAACACTTCTCATCACAAGCTCATCTAAAATTTCCCACAATTGATGACTAGTCATATGAAAATTAACTATTTTGACTTTATATAAGTCAAACTTCACACTATCATCACTTCATTCACAAATGCACTATATGACCTTACGTCATATACCGGCCAAAATTACACTTTACACAATATCAACACTTATCTACTGCCAAAAACTGGTAACTTATCTCGCAATATATACATAGTACCATATAAACGGTACTTCCAAAAACCAAATCTACGCATTACTAAAGCAATCTTCTTGTTAAGTCGTGGGAATTCCACCCATCGTCTTATCAACTTAAAACAAAACTCATTATAGGCGTCTATCTTAAGGTTTCACACATAACCTTAACGCCGCTATAAATTTTATTCATATCTAATCTCTTGACTTATGACGTCTGATGAGTATGTAAATACTCATCATTTTATACCAATCTGAGCTGCCAAAACATAAAAAAACACCCAAATATGTATCAAAAGACTTAAAATATTTTAGAGGTGTGTTTTATATGTTTCAAACACAAAATATGCAAAAACAAATGAAAAACGTACAAAGTTTGCATAATTGGCAGTTTCAGTCCCTCAAGTTTCATAAATTTGCAAAACTAGTCCTTGGAAGTTTAAAATGAAAGAAAAGTCAACCCAAGGCAAAGAAAAGTCAAAATTTATCAAAATAAGTCCTTGGGTGATAAAGTTTGAGAAAATTACACTTTTACCCCTCAAAATCCAAAATTGGCAAAACAGGTCCCTGGAGTTTGTGAAATTGGCAGATTTGGTCCCTGAGGTTTAAAATAATATTTGTGGTCCTTGTGCTAATGTTTAAATGCAGGTTTGGTCCTTATGTGAATTTTGGGAAAAGTTTCATGATTGGTCCCTGGAATTACAAGGTTTGGCAGATTTAGTCCCTGGGGTTTTAAAAGTGAAAAATTTAAAATAAAACTTCACACTATTCATCCTTGGCATGTTACACCCTTGGAAACAAAATTAGAAAATGCCAAAACCCAACCCTTAACTTTCCCATAATTACATTCTAGGTCCTTGTGATTAAATCCTAAATAAACCAAAACCGGATCACAATTAACCAAAACCAAAACCAATCCATTAAACTCCAAGTCCAATCCACAAGTTAAATCCAACAAAGGCCCAAGTTATCCTTAGCCCAGTCCACCCGACCCCTTGGTTGACCCCGGTCAAAACACCAAAACCACCCCAGTTATCTTTTTCCCTCCCACCTCCAAACCGGAACCACCATGGTTTTACAGTCGACCTCCCCTCTCCTCCAATCACAAGCCAAAGCCCCCACAATCCTTACCTTCCCACCTCCCTACACCTACCCCTCACCTTTGCATTAAATGCTTCTCCCCAATTCACGTTATTAGAGCCAATTTGAAGATAAGCGTTTTGGCGCCAAAACACGTGTAGGCTCATTAGTGGACCAAAGTAATCAAATGATGGTGGGATATGCTCAGAGAGGTCAAGGGAACCCTAATTGGGAGCTATAAATAGAAGAGGGGGCATAAGGATGAAGTAGTTAGTTAATTTTATTTTTAGTATGTCGTGTAATTGTAATTTTTAATTTTAAGGTACACCCAAGCTCTTAAGCAGTGGTAACCTCCTTTTCTTATTGTATTGTACTTCATTTCAGTTATAAATTTCAAGCTTTTCTTATTATTACATCATATGCAATTTTAATTCTATTTCTATATCTAATA
Source organism: Artemisia argyi (assembly GCA_030686995.1). NCBI lineage: Eukaryota > Viridiplantae > Streptophyta > Magnoliopsida > Asterales > Asteraceae > Artemisia > Artemisia argyi. The sequence goes on from JARVZY010002549.1 coordinate 99,276, forward strand.
TTACTCAATTGTTGTTTTAGCATTTTGATTATGGACTGAATAGGATAATATAAGCTCCCATAAGCTTATCTAAGCTTTAGAGACCTTAAAATTTAGCTACATTAGAAGAAAAATCAAAAAGTTAAAAAAGTCAAACATTGGTCAACTGTGTATGTCTTTGTTGTTTGTTTCAGGTATGGAGGATCATCAAGGAGCTGGATTGAGTTGGAAATAGCCTATTTAAAGATAGGCATCATAGGAAAACTTCTTGTTCTTGCTAGAAGTACTCAGTAAGTTTTTTACTCATTTCCATTTTTCCTCAAAAGTTTAGTTTCTAATTTCCTTGCTTGAATTTGCAAATCTGTGCTTGCATTGAGTTTTTGATTGTTATTTGAGTAATTTTTAGTTTAATCATAATAGTTTGTTTGTTAAGATCTATATCTACTTAATCATTTAATTTTAACTGTCAAAACTTAGCTATAGATTAAAACTTGTGCTATTGTAGTGGCAATCTGTTTTCTAGTACTTAGATAAAGTCACTTAGTAATATTTAGTAGGTTGAAATCAGAAACTTGAACCAGAGCATTCATTTGCTTTGAAAATCTTCAATTTCTAAATATAAGGGTGTGTTTGGATAATCAGTGCTCACTATCCTTAAGGGTGTTCTAGTTGTTGTTTTTGGCTCAGTCAAGTTTCATTAGGTCTAAACCAGTTAGGTAAGTAATAAAATTAGTGTCTCATTAGGTTTAAAGTCAAAATCAAAGAAAACTCACCCTCACAGTTAACTGTGAGGGATTTGTGTCCCAAAACTTTGCTCAATTGCTCATAAGTGATCATTGGAGCTCTTTTTAATCTCACTTTAGCTTATTATCATAGTTACAGCTTATTAGAAGTGTTGAAATCTCATAAAAGTCAAACTAGGTAAGTTTCACTCAAAGTCAAAAATACTTGTTCTCAGTTTTCACCAAATTTGCTAGTCCATTTCTGAATTTTGTGAATTATTTGGGATTGTGAAATTTGGAGGTTTAGTTTTCTACCAGCTCAACTTTGAGAATATGCTTTCATTTCATTTTTAGAAAATTTAACCTGAGCCCCACAGATTCTCAAAGTGACCTGCAGGGCAAGCTTGTGCCCTGCTCACCCAGTCACCCAGTCACCCAGTCACCACCACCACTTTGGTGGTGTTTTGTGACCACCTCAGTGGACCCCAGACCCATTAGATAGGTTTTTCCAATCCCCCTCCTACCAGGGTCTCACCTTTGACCATTGGATTGACCTGAGTCACTGTGGACCCCACCTAGATTAAGCCTCAAAGTTTGTCCCTAGTCTGTGTTCATTTTCAAAGTGATAAGTGCTTATTTCATTTTACTCAGCTTATTTGTGCTTATTGTTTGTTATTTCTAGCTTATTTGAGTTTGTTAAACCTGTTTGCATCTGTTTTCACCATTGTGGACCCCACCCAAGGCCATTTGACCTTATTTGACCAAACAGTCAACCAAAGTCAACTGTTTAAGACAAGGGGGTGTCACAGCTTATTTATAAGCTATTTCAAAAAGTGTTTTCATTAAAGTTTGTCAATTTAAGGTGTTTAGTAGTTTTGTAAAATAAAATTCCAAAAAAATCCAAGTTAAAATAAGTGATAGCTTCTATTTAATTCCATTTAAGTTTAATTTTCTTTTTTAGATTTTAATTAAGTAACTAGTGTTTTTATATTTTTATTAAATACCTTACATAATAAAGTAATTTTAATAATTTTTTCAGATTTTTATTTTGTCATTTAGTATTAATTAGATTTAATTTTAATTTTCTTTTTTATTAATTAATATCAAGTATTAAATAGCTTAATTAGTTTTTATAAGGTTAAACCTAGTTTTTATAATTTTCCTAGTTCTAATATAGTATAATAAGTTTTTAGAAAATAAATTTTGAGATTCTACTGTTCATTTTCTATTTTTCTTATTTTATTTGTTTAAAATAGACTTAAGTTAATTAAAAGGTAAATAATTAGTTGTTTAATCTTAAAACATAATTTTTAGAGTTTTTATAATTTTGTAGGATTCCAGTGATGGTTAAGTAATTTTATAAATTTTATCTTAATTTTCCAAGTTAATTTAGTATTAATATAAATTAAAAGTAGTTTAATTAGTTTAACTAAGTTAAATAGTTTTTAATTAATTACAAAACCACAAAAAGACAAAAATATTATTTTTAATTTTTTATACTTTCTTCAAGTTCTAATTTAGGTTTAGAAAATATTTTTGTTAATTTTTAGTATAATTTAAATCATTTGTCATTTTTAGTTTATTTAAATTAGGTTTTAATTAAGATTTTAATTAGTTTAATTAATTAAATAATAGTTTAATATTATTTTAATAACTTTTATAATTTCTTTTTCATTTTTAATTTTAAGTTTTGAAAAGTGTCAAAAGCACCCCCTGTAGTTTGATAATTACCAAAAACCCACTTTTCCAGTCCGATACGTGATCTTAATTATGAATTTGTGCATATATCTGGTATCTGATTATTGTGAATATTATATCTGTTTGCCAACACCAAAATAACAGTAGCAAAATCAATTCCATATCATCTGGGCTACTGTCCTCAGTCCCACTCACTCATAAACGATTCCAAAAGCACCATTTCAATCTCGTCGGGACATAACGACCCGGGGAAACACTACACTATCACCGGAGTATTGATTCTAGGCTATCTTTGACTTATTGACCTTGGTCAATAATAATTAGACGGTTTAGGCTCAATCAAAATTTGGCGCCGCTGCCGGGGAGGTTGTTGCGTGTTTTAAAATCGTTTTAAGTTTAGTGGTTTTCAAAACCCTCCCTGTAAAAAGTTTTGTAAAAACATAATCATATCAAAAACGTTCATTAACACTTCTCCTGAAGTGTTGAAAAACACCAAAAAAATTAAAAACAATCAAAAACAAACTGTGAAGTTAAATTACTTCGTGTTCTTTAAGATTACAACCTGAAACAGTTGGTTTAAGGTAAGTTCTGACATTAAATTGCGAACTGAAGAGGAAACCTATTTACTTCCTCCCGCCAGCCTGCGAGTAATCTTAAAGGGACGATTTCGGTTAACGAATCAGTTCCAAAAATATTTCCCAAGTTTTCTGCACACACACCCATAAGCCTAAAGCAGTTTTTCAAAAATCAATTAATAAACCCATAATAAGTTCCCAAACTTAAGATTAAAACTTGCCTTTGTATCCCTGTGAGTAGTGTACCTTTTTCAAAGAAGCTGCTCACTTGTGATTATTGGTTTAAGTTCACTGTGGTTTTGCCTCGAACTTGTGTTGAAAAATTGTTTTTAGTGCATGCGCACTCGGTCTCAAACAAAGAATAAAAAACAGAAAGACGTACCCGAGCTACGTTCTAATACAGAAACCAAAATGGCCGCTGGGCCACCACCACCACTATTACCACCCCCTGATGAGCCAGCTCCCGATCTCCGAACGATGGAGGAGCTGTGCCAGCCTACCATGCAAGGGCGGGGTGGGCCTATTGCACCACTCACTATTGGGGCCGCGGACTTTGGCCTCAAGCACCACATGATCCAACAAGTCCAGAATTCGTGTCAATTTCACGGATTACCGGGTGACGATGCCAATAAGCATCTTGACAAATATCTCACGGTCACCCAAAGCATGAAACAGCATGGTGTCACCGATGATGCCCTTCGGCTGTACCTCTTCCCCTATTCTCTCGCTCATCATGCCACTGCATGGTTTGACCGACTCCCAAAGAATTCTATTCGAACCTTTGATGAAATGGTAACCAAGTTTCTAGCAAAATATTTTCCACCATCCATGGTTACCAAGTTACGAAATGATATCAGCAACTTCCGGCAACTTCCCGATGAGTCTCTTTTTGAGGCTTGGGAACGTTATAAGCTAGCCATTGATCGGTGCCCTAACCACAATATGTTACAAGTTACCATCATAGATACCTTCTATAATGGTCTGACATTGAGGCACCGAGACATTCTCAATGCTGCTGCTGGTGGGACCTTTATGAAAAGGCGTCCCGAGGAGTGCTATGACTTAATCGAGAACATGACTGCCCATCATAACTTTTGGGATTCCTATGCGGAGAGGGAAGCGTCATGTAATTCCGTTACTCCCTCATCATCATCTCCTGAAATAATCGCTCTTACCAAAAAGATGGATGATATTTCTACGGCTGTGTTGAGAATGAACCAAACGATACAACATCAGGCTCAAAATCAACAAGTGAAAGCCGTGGCCCGAAGTTGTGAAACTTGTGGGGGCCCACATCTGTATTCCGAGTGTCCAGCTACTGCTGAATTTTCTCAAGAGAACGTTTATGCTGCTAACGGTTCCTACAACACGGGAGGTAATTCTTACCAACCGCAAGGGGACCGTAATCTCTTGAGCTATCGTTCCAACAATTTTCTCGGACCACCCGGTTTTAACCAGAATCAAAACCGTAACACGAATCAGAATTTTAACCAAGGTCAAAACTCAAATTTCCAAAACCCGAACCAAAATCAAGGCCAGTTTAATCAAAACAATTTTCAAAATGGCAATCAAAACCAAGGTTTTCAAGGAAATTTTCAAAGAAACCAGAATCAAGGGAATTACAATCAGGGTAATTTCAATCAGAGAAACACTTTTCAGGGTAACAACAATCAAAACCAAGGGAATTTTCAAAACAACCGTGTTCAAAATCCCCCTGTTCAAAATCAAAACGTTGTTCCACCCCCGTCTTCCTCAGATGCTGAAATTAAACAATTCATGAAAGCACAAGAGGAAACAAATCGGTTATTGATCAAGACTATCTCTGAACTTCAGAAGTCTTTAAATGATCGACCCTCGAGCTCTGGTACACTACCGAGCAACACGATCGCTAACCCGAGGGGCGATGTCAAGGCGATCACTACCCGAAGTGGGGTATCATACAATGGACCCTCGATTCCTTCTACCTCTTCTTCTCCTCCTAAGGTAGCGGAACGTGAACCTGAGGTCACTACGGACAAGGTACTTCCTACTAATAACAGAGGTATCAACAACGTCCAACCTCAAGTTGTCCCGGTCCCGGCTCATAAGCCGAAAGTTGTATTTGATCCTCCTGTGTGTCCTGATGAAATCTCAAAGAATAATCCTAAGCCGTCAATTCCATATCCTTCACGAGTGACTGAACAAAAGAACCGCGAAAAAGCTAACCATCAGATGGAAAAATTTTATCAAATTTTCCAAGAATTACACTTTGATATTAGCTTCGCGGACGCTCTTCTTCTCATGCCTAAGTTTGCTTCAACAATCAAAAATCTGATAAGCAACAAAGAAAAACTTTGTGAGATGGCAAAAACTCCTCTTAACGAGCATTGCTCAGCAGTGCTCTTGAAAAAGCTTCCCGAAAAGCTTGGAGATCCCGGGAAATTTCTCATTCCTTGTGTTTTCCCTGGGATGGTTGAATGCTTTGCCTTGGCCGATCTTGGCGCAAGCATTAACCTGATGCCTTACGCAGTCTGGAAAAGACTCTCACTCTCTGCTCTCACTCCGACCTGCATGACACTCGAGCTTGCAGACCGTACCATATCCCGTCCTCTCGGCATTGCCGAAGATATCTTCGTGAAAGTAGGAAAGTTCCATTTTCCGGAAGATTTCGTGATTGTTGATTTCGATGCTGACTCACGAGTCCCTCTCATTCTCGGGAGAGGATTCTTAAGAACGGGTCGTGCTTTGATCGATGTATTCGAAGAAGAAATCACTCTACGTGTTGGTGGCGAAGCCATCACATTCAATCTTGATCAGACCTCGAGATACTCCTCCAACTATGACGCTGAAACGGTTAACCGTATTGATATCATTGATGTTGCGTCTGAGGAATATTCTCAAGAGGTCCTTGGTTTCTCATCCAGTGGCAGTCTTTCTACTGACCCTATCATTTCCGACTCTTCCCCTTCCCTCACTCCGTTTGAGGGAGGTGACTTCCTTTTGGAAGAGCTCGAAGCTTTTCTTGCTCAAGATAGCTCAATTCCCGATGGAGTTGATGAAAACTATCTTGACCCGGAGGGGGACATTCTTCTCCTTGAAAGATTGTTAAATGACGATCCTTCACCCTCTCCGTCTCCACAAATACTTCATAAAGCGGAAGTCAAAAATGTTGAAATAACTGAAGACTTCCCCGAGGTTGAGCTCAAGGACTTGCCTCCTCATCTAGAATATGCATTTCTGGAGGGTGATAATAAATTACCCGTCATTATTGCCAAAGACTTAAAAGATGAGGAAAAGGCTGCACTCCTAAAGGTTCTTAAGTCAAACAAGCAAGCAATTGCTTGGAAACTCTCCGACATTAAGGGCATAAGCCCGAACTTTTGTACTCATAAAATCTTAATGGAGGATGACTTTAAACCAACTGTGCAACATCAGAGAAGGGTAAATCCCAAAATCCACGAAGTTATCAAACAAGAAGTTCTTAAACTTCTTGATGCGGGATTGATTTACCCTATATCTGACAGTCCTTGGGTTAGCCCAATTCATTGCGTTCCCAAAAAGGGTGGCATTACCGTTGTCACCAACGAGGATAACGAGTTGATTCCAACTCGTTTGGTCACAGGTTGGCGGGTTTGTATTGACTATCGAAAGTTGAATGAAGCCACCCGTAAAGACCATTTTCCTCTCCCTTTTATGGACCAAATGCTCGAAAGACTTGCGGGGAATGAATACTACTGCTTCCTCGATGGCTTCTCGGGTTACTTCCAAATCCCCATTGATCCCCAGGATCAAGAGAAGACTACCTTCACATGCCCCTATGGAACTTTTGCTTACAGACGTATGCCTTTCGGCTTATGTAATGCACCAGGAACGTTCCAGAGGTGCATGATGTCTATTTTTTCCGACATGATCGGGAAAACTATGGAGGTATTCATGGATGACTTTTCGGTCATTGGGGATTCATTTCAGACTTGCCTCTCCCACTTGGAACAGATGCTTAAACGTTGCAAAGAAACGAATCTAAGTCTCAACTGGGAGAAGAGCCACTTTATGGTCAAGGAGGGCATTGTCCTCGGCCATAAGATTTCAAAAAACGGGATCGAGGTTGACAGAGCTAAAATCGATGTCATTGCCAAATTACCTCATCCCACCACCGTAAAAGGTGTTAGGAGCTTTTTGGGTCATGCCGGCTTCTACCGTAGGTTTATCCAAGATTTTTCTAAGATTGCCCGGCCTATGACCCATCTCCTCGAGAAGGATGCTCCTTTCATCTTCTCTCCTGAGTGCATCGAAGCTTTTGAAACATTAAAGAAAAAGCTTACCGAGGCACCGATTCTTGTTGCCCCCGATTGGGACCAACCTTTTGAGCTTATGTGCGATGCTAGTGATTTTGCCATAGGTGCGGTCTTGGGGCAACGAAAAGCAAAATACTTTCAGCTCATACACTACGCAAGCAAAACTATGACTGAGGCTCAAGGTCATTACACCACCACTGAAAAAGAACTCCTAGCTGTGGTGTATGCCTTCGAGAAATTCCGGTCATACCTAATCTTGACTAAATGCGTAGTGTACACAAATCACTCGGCTTTGAAATACCTATTTGCAAAACAAGATGCAAAGCCGAGGCTTCTTCGTTGGGTTCTCCTCCTCCAGGAATTTGATATCATTATCCGTGATAAAAAAGGAGCCGAGAACCTTGCTGCTGATCATCTCTCACGATTAGAGAACCCTCATCAAGATGTGTCCGAGAAAAAGGAAATAAATGAAACATTTCCTCTCGAGACACTCAATGCGGTTGCTTTTCGTGGTGACTCTACTACCCCATGGTTTGCCGACTTTGCAAATTACCATGCGGGTAACTTCATAGTGAAGGGGTTGACGTCCCAACAAAAGAAAAAATTCTTCAAAGACGTTAAACATTACTTCTGGGACGACCCCTTCCTCTTCAAAATCTGTGCCGATCAAGTCATCAGGCGATGTGTATACGGACAGGAAGCCACTGATATTCTCAAGGCTTGCCATGCTGGACCCACCGGGGGCCACCATAGTCCTAACTACACCGCCAAAAAGGTGTTTGATTCCGGTTTCTATTGGCCCACAATCTACAAGGATGCCCACGAGTTAGTCAAAGCCTGTGATGCTTGTCAGTGTCACGGGAATATTTCACAAAAGAACGAAATGCCACAAAATGCTATTCAAGTTTGTGAAATCTTTGACGTCTGGGGCATTGACTTTATGGGGCCATTCCCATCTTCTCGTGGAAACAAATACATACTCGTGGCTGTTGACTACTTGTCAAAATGGGTTGAGGCTAAGGCCTTACCCACTAACGATGCCCGAGTAGTTGTGAAATTCTTGAAATCCCTCTTTGCTCGTTTTGGAACCCCACGTGCCATCATTAGTGATCGCGATACTCACTTTTGCAATGATCAATTTGCAAAAGTCATGCTGAAATACGGTGTTACTCATCGTCTTTCCACCGCATATCACCCCCAAACAAGTGGGCAGGTGGAGGTTTCCAACCGTGGTATTAAACGGATTCTTGAGAGGACAGTAGGTGAAAACCGTGCTTCCTGGTCGGATAAACTAGATGATGCACTCTGGGCCTTCCGTACAGCTTACAAAACACCCATCGGGTGTACTCCATACAAGCTTGTATACGGGAAGGCGTATCATTTACTGATCGAGCTCGAGCACAAAGCCTACTGGGCCTTGAAACATGCTAACTACGACCTTCATAAAGCGGGTGATCACCGTTAGGTTCAAATCAATGAATTAAATGAACTTCGTGATCAAGCCTACGAGAACTCTTTGATCTACAAAGAAAAGACAAAGAAAATTCACGACTCTAAGATTAAGAACCGCGTTTTCAACGTCGGTGACAGAGTCCTTCTTTTCAACTCAAGATTAAAGATCTTCTCGGGGAAATTAAAAACCCGATGGACTGGACCATTCACTATTGCTAAAGTATACCCATACGGGACTGTTGAGTTATCTCAACCCGAAGGTCCCAACTTCAAAGTGAATGGTCACAGATTGAAACATTATTTTGGAGAGGACACACCACCCTTGGTTGTCCCGGATCTCCAAACTTTCCCCATGGACCAATGAATTCGGGGATCGAGTCAAGCTAGTGACTCGGTGAACAAAAATTAGCAGCATATATGGGTTTTCACCCGTATTTCTGACTTCTTTCTACTTTCTACCACCCTAGTGTGGGGGAGTGGCCATCCCCCACCGTTTCAAAAGTAAATATTTTTCAAAATTCAATAAACATGTTTTGTATGTATATTATGTCATTCATCTCCCGGGCTGTCAAGACAAATTTACTACAGTTAATCATTCACAAGTGATTAGCTAGCGTGGTAAACTTGACACAAGCCTGGGAAGTGTATGTATATTATATACTTTATTATTCATCTTCCAGGCTGTCAGGACAGATTTATTACAGTTAATCATTCACAAGTGATTAGCTAGCGTGGTAAACCTGACACAAACCTGGAAGGTGTATGTATATTATAAACTTTATCATTCAACTCCCGGGCTGTTAGGGCAAATTTATTACAGTTAATCATTCACAAGTGATTAGCTAGCGTGGTAAACCTAACACAAGCCTGGGAGGTAGTGAACCAAAAACCAAAAAAAAAAAAAAAAAAGAAAAAGAAAAAAAAGATTGTATGTACAGATAAAATAAAGTGAAAAATAGAAATTTCCACAGTTAGAATCGAATATTAGCTTTTCCATTCAGAGATTCGGCATAATAGCCGGGACTTTGAATATTGAGGACAATATTCAGTTCTAGTGTGGGGGGGGGGGGGGAAATTCTTATGAATTTTATCACAAAACTTTCCAAGTACCCCCATTTTAGGACAAAATTTTTCAAAATTTTTCACTTTATTCCAAAATTTTTGTGGTTATCAGTCCGCCAAAGTCTAAATGACAAAGGGATTGGCTAGTCCAGGAGCAAACGGCTCTTGGTAAAGACATCTCAAATCCGTTGATGGCTGGCAATTTGCCAAAAATTGTATGGTTCCTCAGCTCCCCCGCATCCTCATAAGCAAATGAGCTGGCTAGCCCGCAAGATTATGGCTTGTGGTAAAGGCAGTGGAAAATCCATAATTGGTATTCAGCTCACCAAGATGTTGACTTAGTCCATCAAGATGCTGGCTAGTCCAGAAGCAAACGGCTTTTGGTAAAGACAAATCAAATCCGTTGACAGCTGGTGGTTTGCTCAAAATCACACGGTTATCAGGTGTGCCACAGTTCTTACACCTGGCTACTCCAGAAGTGATGGCTTTTGGTAAAGAGTTTCAAATCCATTAATTTTTCTCAAAAGATTGCTAGGGACTAGCAATGTTTTAGTGTGGGGGATTGATGAGTATGTAAATACTCATCATTTTATACCAATCTGAGCTGCCAAAACATACAAAAACACCCAAATATGTATCAAAAGACTTAAAATATTTTAGAGGTGTGTTTTATATGTTTCAAACACAAAATATGCAAAAACAAATGAAAAACGTACAAAGTTTGCATAATTGGCAGTTTCAGTCCCTCAAGTTTCATAAATTTGCAAAACTAGTCCCTGGAAGTTTAAAATGAAAGAAAAGTCAACCCAAGGCAAAGAAAAGTCAAAATTTATCAAAATAAGTCCTTGGGTGATAAAGTTTGAGAAAATTACACTTTTACCCCTCAAAATCCAAAATTGGCAAAACAGGTCCCTGGAGTTTGTGAAATTGGCAGATTTGGTCCCTGAGGTTTAAAATAATATTTGTGGTCCTTGTGCTAATGTTTAAATGCAGGTTTGGTCCTTATGTGAATTTTGGGAAAAGTTTCATGATTGGTCCCTGGAATTACAAGGTTTGGCAGATTTAGTCCCTGGGGTTTTAAAAGTGAAAAATTTAAAATAAAACTTCACACTATTCATCCTTGGCATGTTACACCCTTGGAAACAAAATTAGAAAATGCCAAAACCCAACCCTTAACTTTCCCATAATTACATTCTAGGTCCTTGTGATTAAATCCTAAATAAACCAAAACCGGATCACAATTAACCAAAACCAAAACCAATCCATTAAACTCCAAGTCCAATCCACAAGTTAAATCCAACAAAGGCCCAAGTTATCCTTAGCCCAGTCCACCCGACCCCTTGGTTGACCCCGGTCAAAACACCAAAACCACCCCAGTTATCTTTTTCCCTCCCACCTCCAAACCGGATACCACCATGGTTTTACAGTCGACCTCCCCTCTCCTCCAATCACAAGCCAAAGCCCCCACAATCATTACCTTCCCACCTCCCTACACCTACCCCTCACCTTTGCATTAAATGCTTCTCCCCAATTCACGTTATCAGAGCCAATTTGAAGATAAGCGTTTTGGCGCCAAAACACGTGTAGGCTCATTAGTGGACCAAAGTAATCAAATGATGGTGGGATATGCTCAGAGAGGTCAAGGGAACCCTAATTGGGAGCTATAAATAGAAGAGGAGGCATAAGGATGAAGTAGTTAGTTAATTTTATTTTTAGTATGTCGTGTAATTGTAATTTTTAATTTTAAGGTACACCCAAGCTCTTAAGCAGTGGTAACCTCCTTTTCTTATTGTATTGTACTTCATTTCAGTTATAAATTTCAAGCTTTTCTTATTATTACATCATATGCAATTTTAATTCTATTTCTATATCTAATATTACTCAATTGTTGTTTTAGCATTTTGATTATGGACTGAATAGGATAATATAAGCTCCCATAAGCTTATCTAAGCTTTAGAGACCTTAAAATTTAGCTACATTAGAAGAAAAATCAAAAAGTTAAAAAAGTCAAACATTGGTCAACTGTGTATGTCTTTGTTGTTTGTTTCAGGTATGGAGGATCATCAAGGAGCTGGATTGAGTTGGAAATAGCCTATTTAAAGATAGGCATCATAGGAAAACTTCTTGTTCTTGCTAGAAGTACTCAGTAAGTTTTTTACTCATTTCCATTTTTCCTCAAAAGTTTAGTTTCTAATTTCCTTGCTTGAATTTGCAAATCTGTGCTTGCATTGAGTTTTTGATTGTTATTTGAGTAATTTTTAGTTTAATCATAATAGTTTGTTTGTTAAGATCTATATCTACTTAATCATTTAATTTTAACTGTCAAAACTTAGCTATAGATTAAAACTTGTGCTATTGTAGTGGCAATCTGTTTTCTAGTACTTAGATAAAGTCACTTAGTAATATTTAGTAGGTTGAAATCAGAAACTTGAACCAGAGCATTCATTTGCTTTGAAAATCTTCAATTTCTAAATATAAGGGTGTGTTTGGATAATCAGTGCTCACTATCCTTAAGGGTGTTCTAGTTGTTGTTTTTGGCTCAGTCAAGTTTCATTAGGTCTAAACCAGTTAGGTAAGTAATAAAATTAGTGTCTCATTAGGTTTAAAGTCAAAATCAAAGAAAACTCACCCTCACAGTTAACTGTGAGGGATTTGTGTCCCAAAACTTTGCTCAATTGCTCATAAGTGATCATTGGAGCTCTTTTTAATCTCACTTTAGCTTATTATCATAGTTACAGCTTATTAGAAGTGTTGAAATCTCATAAAAGTCAAACTAGGTAAGTTTCACTCAAAGTCAAAAATACTTGTTCTCAGTTTTCACCAAATTTGCTAGTCCATTTCTGAATTTTGTGAATTATTTGGGATTGTGAAATTTGGAGGTTTAGTTTTCTACCAGCTCAACTTTGAGAATATGCTTTCATTTCATTTTTAGAAAATTTAACCTGAGCCCCACAGATTCTCAAAGTGACCTGCAGGGCAAGCTTGTGCCCTGCTCACCCAGTCACCCAGTCACCCAGTCACCACCACCACTTTGGTGGTGTTTTGTGACCACCTCAGTGGACCCCAGACCCATTAGATAGGTTTTTCCAATCCCCCTCCTACCAGGGTCTCACCTTTGACCATTGGATTGACCTGAGTCACTGTGGACCCCACCTAGATTAAGCCTCAAAGTTTGTCCCTAATTTGTGTTCATTTTCAAAGTGATAAGTGCTTATTTCATTTTACTCAGCTTATTTGTGCTTATTGTTTGTTATTTCTAGCTTATTTGAGTTTGTTAAACCTGTTTGCATCTGTTTTCACCATTGTGGACCCCACCCAAGGCCATTTGACCTTATTTGACCAAACAGTCAACCAAAGTCAACTGTTTAAGACAAGGGGGTGTCACAGCTTATTTATAAGCTATTTCAAAAAGTGTTTTCATTAAAGTTTGTCAATTTAAGGTGTTTAGTAGTTCTGTAAAAGAAAAATCCAAAAAAATCCAAGTTAAAATAAGTGATAGCTTCTATTTAATTCCATTTAAGTTTAATTTTCATTTTTAGATTTTAATTAAGTAACTAGTGTTTTTATATTTTTATTAAATACCTTACATAATAAAGTAATTTTAATAATTTTTTCAGATTTTTATTTTGTCATTTAGTATTAATTAGATTTAATTTTAATTTTCTTTATTATTAATTAATATCAAGTATTAAATAGCTTAATTAGTTTTTATAAGGTTAAACCTAGTTTTTATAATTTTCCTAGTTCTAATATAGTATAATAAGTTTTTAGAAAATAAATTTTGAGATTCTACTGTTCATTTTCTATTTTTCTTATTTTATTTGTTTAAAATAGACTTAAGTTAATTAAAAGGTAAATAATTAGTTGTTTAATCTTAAAACATAATTTTTAGAGTTTTTATAATTTTGTAGGATTCCAGTGATGGTTAAGTAATTTTATAAATTTTATCTTAATTTTCCAAGTTAATTTAGTATTAATATAAATTAAAAGTAGTTTAATTAGTTTAATTAAGTTAAATAGTTTTTAATTAATTACAAAACCACAAAAAGACAAAAATATTATTTTTAATTTTTTATACTTTCTTCAAGTTCTAATTTAGGTTTAGAAAATATTTTTGTTAATTTTTAGTATAATTTAAATCATTTGTCATTTTTAGTTTATTTAAATTAGGTTTTAATTAAGATTTTAATTAGTTTAATTAATTAAATAATAGTTTAATATTATTTTAATCACTTTTATAATTTCTTTTTCATTTTTAATTTTAAGTTTTGAAAAGTGTCAAAAGCACCCCCTGTAGTTTGATAATTACCAAAAATCCACTTTTCCAGTCCGATACGTGATCTTAATTGTGAATTTGTGCATATATCTGGTATCTGATTATTGTGAATATTATATCTGTTTGCCAACACCAAAATAACAGTAGCAAAATCAATTCCATATCATCTGGGCTACTGTCCTCAGTCCCACTCACTCATAAACGATTCCAAAAGCACCATTTCAATCTCGTCGGGACATAACGACCCGGGGAAACACTACACTATCACCGGAGTATTGATTCTAGGCTATCTTTGACTTATTGACCTTGGTCAATAATAATTAGACGGTTTAGGCTCAATCAAAATTTGGCGCCGCTGCCGGGGAGGTTGTTGCGTGTTTTAAAATCGTTTTAAGTTTAGTGGTTTTCAAAACCCTCCCTGTAAAAAGTTTTGTAAAAACATAATCATATCAAAAACGTTCATTAACACTTCTCCTGAAGTGTTGAAAAACACCAAAAAAATTAAAAACAATCAAAAACAAACTGTGAAGTTAAATTACTTCGTGTTCTTTAAGATTACAACCTGAAACAGTTGGTTTAAGGTAAGTTCTGACATTAAATTGCGAACTGAAGAGGAAACCTATTTACTTCCTCCCGCCAGCCTGCGAGTAATCTTAAAGGGACGATTTCGGTTAACGAATCAGTTCCAAAAATATTTCCCAAGTTTTCTGCACACACACCCATAAGCCTAAAGCAGTTTTTCAAAAATCAATTAATAAACCCATAATAAGTTCCCAAACTTAAGATTAAAACTTGCCTTTGTATCCCTGTGAGTAGTGTACCTTTTTCAAAGAAGCTGCTCACTTGTGATTATTGGTTTAAGTTCACTGTGGTTTTGCCTCGAACTTGTGTTGAAAAATTGTTTTTAGTGCATGCGCACTCGGTCTCAAACAAAGAATAAAAAACAGAAAGACGTACCCGAGCTACGTTCTAATACAGAAACCAAAATGGCCGCTGGGCCACCACCACCACTATTACCACCCCCTGATGAGCCAGCTCCCGATCTCCGAACGATGGAGGAGCTGTGCCAGCCTACCATGCAAGGGCGGGGTGGGCCTATTGCACCACTCACTATTGGGGCCGCGGACTTTGGCCTCAAGCACCACATGATCCAACAAGTCCAGAATTCGTGTCAATTTCACGAATTACCGGGTGACGATGCCAATAAGCATCTTGACAAATATCTCACGGTCACCCAAAGCATGAAACAGCATGGTGTCACCGATGATGCCCTTCGGCTGTACCTCTTCCCCTATTCTCTCGCTCATCATGCCACTGCATGGTTTGACCGACTCCCAAAGAATTCTATTCGAACCTTTGATGAAATGGTAACCAAGTTTCTAGCAAAATATTTTCCACCATCCATGGTTACCAAGTTACGAAATGATATCAGCAACTTCCGGCAACTTCCCGATGAGTCTCTTTTTGAGGCTTGGGAACGTTATAAGCTAGCCATTGATCGGTGCCCTAACCACAATATGTTACAAGTTACCATCATAGATACCTTCTATAATGGTCTGACATTGAGGCACCGAGACATTCTCAATGCTGCTGCTGGTGGGACCTTTATGAAAAGGCGTCCCGAGGAGTGCTATGACTTAATCGAGAACATGACTGCCCATCATAACTTTTGGGATTCCTCTGCGGAGAGGGAAGCGTCATGTAATTCCGTTACTCCCTCATCATCATCTCCTGAAATAATCGCTCTTACCAAAAAGATGGATGATATTTCTACGGCTGTGTTGAGAATGAACCAAACGATACAACATCAGGCTCAAAATCAACAAGTGAAAGCCGTGGCCCGAAGTTGTGAAACTTGTGGGGGCCCACATCTGTATTCCGAGTGTCCAGCTACTGCTGAATTTTCTCAAGAGAACGTTTATGCTGCTAACGGTTCCTACAACACGGGAGGTAATTCTTACCAACCGCAAGGGGACCGTAATCTCTTGAGCTATCGTTCCAACAATTTTCTCGGACCACCCGGTTTTAACCAGAATCAAAACCGTAACACGAATCAGAATTTTAACCAAGGTCAAAACTCAAATTTCCAAAACCCGAACCAAAATCAAGGCCAGTTTAATCAAAACAATTTTCAAAATGGCAATCAAAACCAAGGTTTTCAAGGAAATTTTCAAAGAAACCAGAATCAAGGGAATTACAATCAGGGTAATTTCAATCAGAGAAACACTTTTCAGGGTAACAACAATCAAAACCAAGGGAATTTTCAAAACAACCGTGTTCAAAATCCCCCTGTTCAAAATCAAAACGTTGTTCCACCCCCGTCTTCCTCAGATGCTGAAATTAAACAATTCATGAAAGCACAAGAGGAAACAAATCGGTTATTGATCAAGACTATCTCTGAACTTCAGAAGTCTTTAAATGATCGACCCTCGAGCTCTGGTACACTACCGAGCAACACGATCGCTAACCCGAGGGGCGATGTCAAGGCGATCACTACCCGAAGTGGGGTATCATACAATGGACCCTCGATTCCTTCTACCTCTTCTTCTCCTCCTAAGGTAGCGGAACGTGAACCTGAGGTCACTACGGACAAGGTACTTCCTACTAATAACGGAGGTATCAACAACGTCCAACCTCAAGTTGTCCCGGTCCCGGCTCATAAGCCGAAAGTTGTATTTGATCCTCCTGTGTGTCCTGGTGAAATCTCAAAGAATAATCCTAAGCCGTCAATTCCATATCCTTCACGAGTGACTGAACAAAAGAACCGCGAAAAAGCTAACCATCAGATGGAAAAATTTTATCAAATTTTCCAAGAATTACACTTTGATATTAGCTTCGCGGACGCTCTTCTTCTCATGCCTAAGTTTGCTTCAACAATCAAAAATCTGATAAGCAACAAAGAAAAACTTTGTGAGATGGCAAAAACTCCTCTTAACGAGCATTGCTCAGCAGTGCTCTTGAAAAAGCTTCCCGAAAAGCTTGGAGATCCCGGGAAATTTCTCATTCCTTGTGTTTTCCTTGGGATGGTTGAATGCTTTGCCTTGGCCGATCTTGGCGCAAGCATTAACCTGATGCCTTACGCAGTCTGGAAAAGACTCTCACTCTCTGCTCTCACTCCGACCTGCATGACACTCGAGCTTGCAGACTGTACCATATCCCGTCCTCTCGGCATTGCCGAAGATATCTTCGTGAAAGTAGGAAAGTTCCATTTTCCGGCAGATTTCGTGATTGTTGATTTCGATGCTGACTCACGAGTCCCTCTCATTCTCGGGAGAGGATTCTTAAGAACGGGTCGTGCTTTGATCGATGTATTCGAAGAAGAAATCACTCTACGTGTTGGTGGCGAAGCCATCACATTCAATCTTGATCAGACCTCGAGATACTCCTCCAACTATGACGCTGAAACGGTTAACCGTATTGATATCATTGATGTTGCGTCTGAGGAATATTCTCAAGAGGTCCTTGGTTTCTCATCTAGTGGCAGTCTTTCTACTGACCCTATCATTTCCGACTCTTCCCCTTCCCTCACTCCGTTTGAGGGAGGTGACTTCCTTTTGGAAGAGCTCGAAGCTTTTCTTGCTCAAGATAGCTCAATTCCCGATGGAGTTGATGAAAACTATCTTGACCCGGAGGGGGACATTCTTCTCCTTGAAAGATTGTTAAATGACGATCCTTCACCCTCTCCGTCTCCACAAATACTTCATAAAGCGGAAGTCAAAAATGTTGAAATAACTGAAGACTTCCCCGAGGTTGAGCTCAAGGACTTGCCTCCTCATCTAGAATATGCATTTCTGGAGGGTGATAATAAATTACCCGTCATTATTGCCAAAGACTTAAAAGATGAGGAAAAGGCTGCACTCCTAAAGGTTCTTAAGTCAAACAAGCAAGCAATTGCTTGGAAACTCTCCGACATTAAGGGCATAAGCCCGAACTTTTGTACTCATAAAATCTTAATGGAGGATGACTTTAAACCAACTGTGCAACATCAGAGAAGGGTAAATCCCAAAATCCACGAAGTTATCAAACAAGAAGTTCTTAAACTTCTTGATGCGGGATTGATTTACCCTATATCTGACAGTCCTTGGGTTAGCCCAATTCATTGCGTTCCCAAAAAGGGTGGCATTACCGTTGTCACCAACGAGGATAACGAGTTGATTCCAACTCGTTTGGTCACAGGTTGGCGGGTTTGTATTGACTATCGAAAGTTGAATGAAGCCACCCGTAAAGACCATTTTCCTCTCCCTTTTATGGACCAAATGCTCGAAAGACTTGCGGGGAATGAATACTACTGCTTCCTCGATGGCTTCTCGGGTTACTTCCAAATCCCCATTGATCCCCAAGATCAAGAGAAGACTACCTTCACATGCCCCTATGGAACTTTTGCTTACAGACGTATGCCTTTCGGCTTATGTAATGCACCAGGAACGTTCCAGAGGTGCATGATGTCTATTTTTTCCGACATGATCGGGAAAACTATGGAGGTATTCATGGATGACTTTTCGGTCATTGGGGATTCATTTCAGACTTGCCTCTCCCACTTGGAACAGATGCTTAAACGTTGCAAAGAAACGAATCTAAGTCTCAACTAGGAGAAGAGCCACTTTATGGTCAAGGAGGGCATTGTCCTCGGCCATAAGATTTCAAAAAACGGGATCGAGGTTGACAGAGCTAAAATCGATGTCATTGCCAAATTACCTCATCCCACCACCGTAAAAGGTGTTAGGAGCTTTTTGGGTCATGCCGGCTTCTACCGTAGGTTTATCCAAGATTTTTCTAAGATTGCCTGGCCTATGACCCATCTCCTCGAGAAGGATGCTCCTTTCATCTTCTCTCCTGAGTGCATCGAAGCTTTTGAAACATTAAAGAAAAAGCTTACCGAGGCACCGATTCTTGTTGCCCCCGATTGGGACCAACCTTTTGAGCTTATGTGCGATGCTAGTGATTTTGCCATAGGTGCGGTCTTGGGGCAACGAAAAGCAAAATACTTTCAGCCCATACACTACGCAAGCAAAACTATGACTGAGGCTCAAGGTCATTACACCACCACTGAAAAAGAACTCCTAGCTGTGGTGTATGCCTTCGAGAAATTCCAGTCATACCTAATCTTGACTAAATGCGTAGTGTACACAGATCACTCGGCTTTGAAATACCTATTTGCAAAACAAGATGCAAAGCCGAGGCTTCTTCGTTGGGTTCTCCTCCTCCAGGAATTTGATATCATTATCCGTGATAAAAAAGGAGCCGAGAACCTTGCTGCTGATCATCTCTCACGATTAGAGAACCCTCATCAAGATGTGTCCGAGAAAAAGGAAATAAATGAAACATTTCCTCTCGAGACACTCAATGCGGTTGCTTTTCGTGGTGACTCTACTACCCCATGGTTTGCCGACTTTGCAAATTACCATGCGGGTAACTTCATAGTGAAGGGGTTGACGTCCCAACAAAAGAAAAAATTCTTCAAAGACGTTAAACATTACTTCTGGGACGACCCCTTCCTCTTCAAAATCTGTGCCGATCAAGTCATCAGGCGATGTGTATACGGACAGGAAGCCACTGATATTCTCAAGGCTTG
Source organism: Artemisia argyi (assembly GCA_030686995.1). NCBI lineage: Eukaryota > Viridiplantae > Streptophyta > Magnoliopsida > Asterales > Asteraceae > Artemisia > Artemisia argyi. The sequence continues at coordinate 118,886 of JARVZY010002549.1, forward strand.
CCATGCTGGACCCACCGGGGGCCACCATAGTCCTAACTACACCGCCAAAAAGGTGTTTGATTCCGGTTTCTATTGGCCCACAATCTACAAGGATGCCCACGAGTTAGTCAAAGCCTGTGATGCTTGTCAGTGTCACGGGAATATTTCACAAAAGAACGAAATGCCACAAAATGCTATTCAAGTTTGTGAAATCTTTGACGTCTGGGGCATTGACTTTATGGGGCCATTCCCATCTTCTCGTGGAAACAAATACATACTCGTGGCTGTTGACTACTTGTCAAAATGGGTTGAGGCTAAGGCCTTACCCACTAACGATGCCCGAGTAGTTGTGAAATTCTTGAAATCCCTCTTTGCTCGTTTTGGAACCCCACGTGCCATCATTAGTGATCGCGATACTCACTTTTGCAATGATCAATTTGCAAAAGTCATGCTGAAATACGGTGTTACTCATCGTCTTTCCACCGCATATCACCCCCAAACAAGTGGGCAGGTGGAGGTTTCCAACCGTGGTATTAAACGGATTCTTGAGAGGACAGTAGGTGAAAACCGTGCTTCCTGGTCGGATAAACTAGATGATGCACTCTGGGCCTTCCGTACAGCTTACAAAACACCCATCGGGTGTACTCCATACAAGCTTGTATACGGGAAGGCGTGTCATTTACTGATCGAGCTCGAGCACAAAGCCTACTGGGCCTTGAAACATGCTAACTACGACCTTCATAAAGCGGGTGATCACCGTTAGGGTCAAATCAATGAATTAAATGAACTTCGTGATCAAGCCTACGAGAACTCTTTGATCTACAAAGAAAAGACAAAGAAAATTCACGACTCTAAGATTAAGAACCGCGTTTTCAACGTCGGTGACAGAGTCCTTCTTTTCAACTCAAGATTAAAGATCTTCTCGGGGAAATTAAAAACCCGATGGACTGGACCATTCACTATTGCTAAAGTATACCCATACGGGACTGTTGAGTTATCTCAACCCGAAGGTCCCAACTTCAAAGTGAATGGTCACAGATTGAAACATTATTTTGGAGAGGACACACCACCCTTGGTTGTCCCGGATCTCCAAACTTTCCCCATGGACCAATGAATTCGGGGATCGAGTCAAGCTAGTGACTCGGTGAACAAAAATTAGCAGCATATATGGGTTTTCACCCGTATTTCTGACTTCTTTCTACTTTCTACCACCCTAGTGTGGGGGAGTGGCCATCCCCCACCGTTTCAAAAGTAAATATTTTTCAAAATTCAATAAACATGTTTTGTATGTATATTATGTCATTCATCTCCCGGGCTGTCAAGACAAATTTACTACAGTTAATCATTCACAAGTGATTAGCTAGCGTGGTAAACTTGACACAAGCCTGGGAAGTGTATGTATATTATATACTTTATTATTCATCTTCCAGGCTGTCAGGACAGATTTATTACAGTTAATCATTCACAAGTGATTAGCTAGCGTGGTAAACCTGACACAAACCTGGAAGGTGTATGTATATTATAAACTTTATCATTCAACTCCCGGGCTGTTAGGGCAAATTTATTACAGTTAATCATTCACAAGTGATTAGCTAGCGTGGTAAACCTAACACAAGCCTGGGAGGTAGTGAACCAAAAACCAAAAAAAAAAAAAAAAAAGAAAAAGAAAAAAAAGATTGTATGTACAGATAAAATAAAGTGAAAAATAGAAATTTCCACAGTTAGAATCGAATATTAGCTTTTCCATTCAGAGATTCGGCATAATAGCCGGGACTTTGAATATTGAGGACAATATTCAGTTCTAGTGTGGGGGGGGGGGGAAATTCTTACGAATTTTATCACAAAACTTTCCAAGTACCCCCATTTTAGGACAAAATTTTTCAAAATTTTTCACTTTATTCCAAAATTTTTGTGGTTATCAGTCCGCCAAAGTCTAAATGACAAAGGGATTGGCTAGTCCAGGAGCAAACGGCTCTTGGTAAAGACATCTCAAATCCGTTGATGGCTGGCAATTTGCCAAAAATTGTATGGTTCCTCAGCTCCCCCGCATCCTCATAAGCAAATGAGCTGGCTAGCCCGCAAGATTATGGCTTGTGGTAAAGGCAGTGGAAAATCCATAATTGGTATTCAGCTCACCAAGATGTTGACTTAGTCCATCAAGATGCTGGCTAGTCCAGAAGCAAACGGCTTTTGGTAAAGACAAATCAAATCCGTTGACAGCTGGTGGTTTGCTCAAAATCACACGGTTATCAGGTGTGCCACAGTTCTTACACCTGGCTACTCCAGAAGTGATGGCTTTTGGTAAAGAGTTTCAAATCCATTAATTTTTCTCAAAAGATTGCTAGGGACTAGCAATGTTTTAGTGTGGGGGATTGATGAGTATGTAAATACTCATCATTTTATACCAATCTGAGCTGCCAAAACATACAAAAACACCCAAATATGTATCAAAAGACTTAAAATATTTTAGAGGTGTGTTTTATATGTTTCAAACACAAAATATGCAAAAACAAATGAAAAACGTACAAAGTTTGCATAATTGGCAGTTTCAGTCCCTCAAGTTTCATAAATTTGCAAAACTAGTCCCTGGAAGTTTAAAATGAAAGAAAAGTCAACCCAAGGCAAAGAAAAGTCAAAATTTATCAAAATAAGTCCTTGGGTGATAAAGTTTGAGAAAATTACACTTTTACCCCTCAAAATCCAAAATTGGCAAAACAGGTCCCTGGAGTTTGTGAAATTGGCAGATTTGGTCCCTGAGGTTTAAAATAATATTTGTGGTCCTTGTGCTAATGTTTAAATGCAGGTTTGGTCCTTATGTGAATTTTGGGAAAAGTTTCATGATTGGTCCCTGGAATTACAAGGTTTGGCAGATTTAGTCCCTGGGGTTTTAAAAGTGAAAAATTTAAAATAAAACTTCACACTATTCATCCTTGGCATGTTACACCCTTGGAAACAAAATTAGAAAATGCCAAAACCCAACCCTTAACTTTCCCATAATTACATTCTAGGTCCTTGTGATTAAATCCTAAATAAACCAAAACCGGATCACAATTAACCAAAACCAAAACCAATCCATTAAACTCCAAGTCCAATCCACAAGTTAAATCCAACAAAGGCCCAAGTTATCCTTAGCCCAGTCCACCCGACCCCTTGGTTGACCCCGGTCAAAACACCAAAACCACCCCAGTTATCTTTTTCCCTCCCACCTCCAAACCGGATACCACCATGGTTTTACAGTCGACCTCCCCTCTCCTCCAATCACAAGCCAAAGCCCCCACAATCATTACCTTCCCACCTCCCTACACCTACCCCTCACCTTTGCATTAAATGCTTCTCCCCAATTCACGTTATCAGAGCCAATTTGAAGATAAGCGTTTTGGCGCCAAAACACGTGTAGGCTCATTAGTGGACCAAAGTAATCAAATGATGGTGGGATATGCTCAGAGAGGTCAAGGGAACCCTAATTGGGAGCTATAAATAGAAGAGGAGGCATAAGGATGAAGTAGTTAGTTAATTTTATTTTTAGTATGTCGTGTAATTGTAATTTTTAATTTTAAGGTACACCCAAGCTCTTAAGCAGTGGTAACCTCCTTTTCTTATTGTATTGTACTTCATTTCAGTTATAAATTTCAAGCTTTTCTTATTATTACATCATATGCAATTTTAATTCTATTTCTATATCTAATATTACTCAATTGTTGTTTTAGCATTTTGATTATGGACTGAATAGGATAATATAAGCTCCCATAAGCTTATCTAAGCTTTAGAGACCTTAAAATTTAGCTACATTAGAAGAAAAATCAAAAAGTTAAAAAAGTCAAACATTGGTCAACTGTGTATGTCTTTGTTGTTTGTTTCAGGTATGGAGGATCATCAAGGAGCTGGATTGAGTTGGAAATAGCCTATTTAAAGATAGGCATCATAGGAAAACTTCTTGTTCTTGCTAGAAGTACTCAGTAAGTTTTTTACTCATTTCCATTTTTCCTCAAAAGTTTAGTTTCTAATTTCCTTGCTTGAATTTGCAAATCTGTGCTTGCATTGAGTTTTTGATTGTTATTTGAGTAATTTTTAGTTTAATCATAATAGTTTGTTTGTTAAGATCTATATCTACTTAATCATTTAATTTTAACTGTCAAAACTTAGCTATAGATTAAAACTTGTGCTATTGTAGTGGCAATCTGTTTTCTAGTACTTAGATAAAGTCACTTAGTAATATTTAGTAGGTTGAAATCAGAAACTTGAACCAGAGCATTCATTTGCTTTGAAAATCTTCAATTTCTAAATATAAGGGTGTGTTTGGATAATCAGTGCTCACTATCCTTAAGGGTGTTCTAGTTGTTGTTTTTGGCTCAGTCAAGTTTCATTAGGTCTAAACCAGTTAGGTAAGTAATAAAATTAGTGTCTCATTAGGTTTAAAGTCAAAATCAAAGAAAACTCACCCTCACAGTTAACTGTGAGGGATTTGTGTCCCAAAACTTTGCTCAATTGCTCATAAGTGATCATTGGAGCTCTTTTTAATCTCACTTTAGCTTATTATCATAGTTACAGCTTATTAGAAGTGTTGAAATCTCATAAAAGTCAAACTAGGTAAGTTTCACTCAAAGTCAAAAATACTTGTTCTCAGTTTTCACCAAATTTGCTAGTCCATTTCTGAATTTTGTGAATTATTTGGGATTGTGAAATTTGGAGGTTTAGTTTTCTACCAGCTCAACTTTGAGAATATGCTTTCATTTCATTTTTAGAAAATTTAACCTGAGCCCCACAGATTCTCAAAGTGACCTGCAGGGCAAGCTTGTGCCCTGCTCACCCAGTCACCACCACCACTTTGGTGGTGTTTTGTGACCACCTCAGTGGACCCCAGACCCATTAGATAGGTTTTTCCAATCCCCCTCCTACCAGGGTCTCACCTTTGACCATTGGATTGACCTGAGTCACTGTGGACCCCACCTAGATTAAGCCTCAAAGTTTGTCCCTAATTTGTGTTCATTTTCAAAGTGATAAGTGCTTATTTCATTTTACTCAGCTTATTTGTGCTTATTGTTTGTTATTTCTAGCTTATTTGAGTTTGTTAAACCTGTTTGCATCTGTTTTCACCATTGTGGACCCCACCCAAGGCCATTTGACCTTATTTGACCAAACAGTCAACCAAAGTCAACTGTTTAAGACAAGGGGGTGTCACAGCTTATTTATAAGCTATTTCAAAAAGTGTTTTCATTAAAGTTTGTCAATTTAAGGTGTTTAGTAGTTCTGTAAAAGAAAAATCCAAAAAAATCCAAGTTAAAATAAGTGATAGCTTCTATTTAATTCCATTTAAGTTTAATTTTCATTTTTAGATTTTAATTAAGTAACTAGTGTTTTTATATTTTTATTAAATACCTTACATAATAAAGTAATTTTAATAATTTTTTCAGATTTTTATTTTGTCATTTAGTATTAATTAGATTTAATTTTAATTTTCTTTATTATTAATTAATATCAAGTATTAAATAGCTTAATTAGTTTTTATAAGGTTAAACCTAGTTTTTATAATTTTCCTAGTTCTAATATAGTATAATAAGTTTTTAGAAAATAAATTTTGAGATTCTACTGTTCATTTTCTATTTTTCTTATTTTATTTGTTTAAAATAGACTTAAGTTAATTAAAAGGTAAATAATTAGTTGTTTAATCTTAAAACATAATTTTTAGAGTTTTTATAATTTTGTAGGATTCCAGTGATGGTTAAGTAATTTTATAAATTTTATCTTAATTTTCCAAGTTAATTTAGTATTAATATAAATTAAAAGTAGTTTAATTAGTTTAACTAAGTTAAATAGTTTTTAATTAATTACAAAACCACAAAAAGACAAAAATATTATTTTTAATTTTTTATACTTTCTTCAAGTTCTAATTTAGGTTTAGAAAATATTTTTGTTAATTTTTAGTATAATTTAAATCATTTGTCATTTTTAGTTTATTTAAATTAGGTTTTAATTAAGATTTTAATTAGTTTAATTAATTAAATAATAGTTTAATATTATTTTAATCACTTTTATAATTTCTTTTTCATTTTTAATTTTAAGTTTTGAAAAGTGTCAAAAGCACCCCCTGTAGTTTGATAATTACCAAAAACCCACTTTTCCAGTCTGATACGTGATCTTAATTGTGAATTTGTGCATATATCTGGTATCTGATTATTGTGAATATTATATCTGTTTGCCAACACCAAAATAACAGTAGCAAAATCAATTCCATATCATCTGGGCTACTGTCCTCAGTCCCACTCACTCATAAACGATTCCAAAAGCACCATTTCAATCTCGTCGGGACATAACGACCCGGGGAAACACTACACTATCACCGGAGTATTGATTCTAGGCTATCTTTGACTTATTGACCTTGGTCAATAATAATTAGACGGTTTAGGCTCAATCAACGTCTAACTCGTTTTAGTTTTTACTTTCTCATATCTCTACCCGTATTCATGTCATATCGGCTACACATAAGCCCACTCATTTATAACTCTTTACTTACATAAAAAGGCATCCCAATCTATGCAAGTAAGGGATTATAAACTTATGGTTCGGTGATTTACAATTTCTTTATTTAAATGAAAAGGCGTCCCAATCCATTTAAATAACGAGATTATAAATCATCCTACTCACGTACTTCCGACACAACAATCATACTTTCTTTACTTTCCATCTTTTCTAGCCCTGGATCCAATCTCTCTTACTTTCCATCCATGTCATAAAGACAAGCTGGCTATCCCGAAGGATACCGTAATATCCATGCCCTTGCAGCAAGCTGGGCCACCCAGAAGGATGCCAAAATATCCATGCCCTCGCGGCAAGCTAGGCCATCCCGAAAGATGCCAAAACTATCATCCATGCCATAAGGCAAGCTGTACAACCATGCCATGAAAGGCAAGCTAACAACCATGCCATAACGGCAAGCTGACAACCATGCCATAACTGCAAGCTAACAACCATGCCATAAAAGGCAAGCTAGGCCATCTCGAAGGATGCCGAAAACACATGCCATAAAGGCAAGCTAACAACCATGCCATGAAAGGCAAGCTAGGCCATCTCGAAGGATGCCGAAAACACATGCCAAAAAGGCAAGCTGGGCTATCCCGAAGGATACCAAAACTAGAGCGTTGGATCCAAGCTATATTTAACTTATCATCTTTACTCACTTTATCTTTCATGTACTTTTATCATTAAGTACACGCTATCACTTCAACACTTCTCATTGCCTTGAGCAATTTCAACATTCGCTACCACATTTACATTCATCTAGACAAGTTGCTATATTACACTTGTTAAATTATGTTTGTATTCTCACAATGCTACTTATCATTTATCCGTCAACCCCAAGTTGACTCATACATTCACTACGTGGCATCTCTATTTTAGACAAGTTTTATATGATGCTTGTCCATTTACAGTTTACACATTCTCTATGTGTCCTTACCACACACTTTTACTATTATCCGTCAACCCTTGTTGACCATGTTCACAACTCATACTATCACTTCATTTAGTCTACTTAACTTTACTCATATAAGCCTTACATAGGCTTATTCTATAACATTTCCATTAATCTCATCACATACTATCCAATATACAAACATGACTATACTCATGTTTTACGATTCTTCTAGCGCACTTCATCACTTATGAATTCTAGCGCAATCTATGTCTCATTCATCACTTCTACTCATCATGCTTAACCATTTACTTACTAACACATTTTACTTATCATGTTTTATATATAACATGATCTCGTCACATCTTAACCGTATACTTTAACTTTTCTTATTTTAATTAAGCGTGTAAGACTTATGCTTCAAGCATATACTCATTATTACATCTAATCGTTCATGTCTCATGAAATATGCATTCCAATGCATCTATCTCAACTCATACATTTCTGTGAATCGTGCTCTCAAGCACATCACATAAAACTTAGACATATAATAAACTACTACCATAGATTTAAAGTCACATAAACAATAACACTTAACACTTAACACTTATCTAACAAGTGTTAAAACATTCATAATCATAATCAAATCATATAGTCTATGGCTCATACATCACATTGAACAATCAAACTATGTCTAAGCATCAACATTCTAACTAGCCGCAAGCACTAGTCTACCTTACAACTAAGACATCATACAACTTCCAATTCACTTGCTAGCCCATCTCTAATACCACTTAACATTTCTATTCACATTCCATTATCATGACACTATCATACTTTCACATAATCGCAATACAAACGCTGGCACCAACCGAGGTGCACGACCAACTAATCATTTAAACACTTCAAGTCATCACGGAATTACATCTCATAAACATCAACACTATATCATACATCCATCACTTATCATCTATAAGTTCAACTAGCATAAAACATAATCCGTCTCACATTTAACAATTACTTTTCCACATTACTCAAACTTATAGCCATCGCAATCTACGAGTGGTTTAAGACTAGGCAACCTATAGTGGAAACCTAATTCACTTAAACCGAAGCCCTGATACCAAGTTGTAGCACCCCGTGCCCGCTTAGACCAAAAACTAAAACTTTTTACGCGGAAACGCTTGAACTAAAACTGACCTGCTGTTACTCTTTCATAAACTGACAAAAATCAGTACTCAATCAGATCTTGGGGATATTTTTAGATGAAAATAGACTCAATCACCTTCGAAACGATAGGTGGCACGACCCGTGACGACTTATGGATTAAAATATATGAATTTTTGAAAACTGCCAAAAATCTGCACAGTCTGCCGGGAAAATCTGGACAGCTTGTTGTCCCGAACTCACTTTCAAAATCCCCGGCCGGAAACCCGACCTCCCGAACTCGAGACTCAACCAAAATTTGCAGATTTATTTGGTATATAAATGGGCTCATTTTTAAGCAAAAACATTTATCTTACGATACCCCGAAGGGGTACTTTACGACGGGTTATGCAAATAACCCGTTTTGACCCATTTCGCAACAAACCACTTATATCACTTTCGTTTTACACCAAACTTTCCAGAAATCAATCATTTAACATATCAAACATGTTCCAATAACACTTGACCCGTTTACTACTCAAAATGGGTATGTTTACACTTAAACCAAACGCCCCTTTAACTTTACTCAAAAACACATAAACCATACTTTGACTTATCAAATGACTACCAAATTGTCATACAACTCTTGACATACACTTTGCCATACGGCTGCCCTTTAACAACCCATAAAAGACTAACGGGGGTACAAACTTACACATGAGCCCGGTATTCTAGCTAAGCTCCTAAACACATATTACCTTAAATCTTGCATAACCAAAACCTTAATCCACATATCCAAGCCATCCATAAGAACATGTCAACCTACAAGACGGTTAGACAACTAAACTGTAAGCACAAAGGCTTAGTAAGTAAAACGACTATAACATACTATTATACTTCAATCCACATAATGCATCATATACATAAACACTTACTTCATGGCCTACATACCCAAGTCTCAACTATCACATATCATCAACATATTCTATAGCATCATCTCATCACATAAGCCATAACCATGGCATCACATAAGCATAATCCAAGCTCATCTTCTCAACATAAACATACATAACACATAATGATAGAAATCCATATAACATATGCTATCATCATTTTACTTACCTTAATCCAATCTAAACATATCAAGAACATCATCATCATCACAATGATCCATCATCATCATCGTCGGTCATAACCACAACCTAACAACATAACAATAAGTAACATAACAAGGGTTAACATAACCCATAAACATACTTATCTTTCCTTCTACATCATCATATGATCATATCTTGATCATATGATGAAAACCCACTTAATCCATAATCTAAAGCTTCATTATCATTAAGAACATAGATACTTACTTGTGATGATCATAGCTAAGGAAGACTATTAACACTTGATCTTCACCTTCTTCATTTCAAGCCATCATCTAGCTTTTCTTCTCTCCCTTTTCTCTCTTCTAAAACCGGACCATCACTTATCTCCATAATGAGAGAAAAGTCTAGAATTTCCTAGATATACTAGTTAGGTGGCATCTTTGGCAAAATGGCAAGATTGGTCCTTCTAGTCTCTTTCTTCTTACTTTGGCCACATCCTACTCATAACTCATTTACCTCAATGGCAACTTTAGTCCCTTTGGCACTACCACAATTCATTCTTAGTACTAGAACAAGTTGGTTCTAGTACTAGTTTAAGGAATTAGCAAGATTAATCCCTGCAGGCTAGAACAAGTTGATTCTAGTACTAGAACAAGTTGGTTTTAGTACTATTTTTAGATTCTGTCAACTTAGGTCCCTCAAGTTCTTTTCCTTTATATTGGTGACTCATAATACTTTCTAAACCACATTACACATTCTTTGACTATCGGGTTTGACCATATCACGACATTTGTGGACTAACCAACCACGTAAGGCTCTTAGTCCATTACATCTAGGGTGGGGTCCAAGTACCCGGGAAATGGGTCTAACATAGAGAGATTTGGATCTGAAAATTTTTGTGCAAGAGGTGAGAAAAATTCCAGATTTAAGGTGGTATTTATAGGGAAAAATTTCTGACAGAATCTGACAAGGGAGCGTGGCCGGTCCCCTTAATTGTGTGCCGGCCCCCTTAAAATTATGGGGGCTGCCCTTATAATTAAAGGGGCCGCCCAGACGAAAACTGCAGTTTTCTTGTCTTTTTCTGAGGAAAGTTTATTTGGTGAAAAACTAACTGATTTTGGTTAAAATTTTGAATTTATATATTTATTATGAATAAAATATTTTCCTTTATTACCAAAAATGTTTTTCAAAAATATATAATAAGTTTATTTAATTTTATAAACTTTGTATTATTTAAATAAACATCCCTTTGATCATAAAATGTATTAGTCACTTGTTTATTCATACCTTAAGTGATTATGTTGGATGAGATGATATAAACTTGTTTAAAACTTGTTTACATATTAACTTTGCATTTAATGTTCTTATATTTTGTGATCGTCAAAACTTAAGGATATCGAAAGATATTAATAATGTTTTTATACATTATTTATATCAACATTAATGTTAAGTTATACCCGTGTTACTTACTAAGCATTCGTGCTTACGGTTTAATGTTTCAATGTTTTGTAGGCTAAGTTATTAATGCTATGGCGTGGATTAATGAAAGGATTGGTTATGCGAATGTAGAAGGATTTAGGTAAGAAAGTAGGAGCTTAGGTGGATACCGAGCTCTATGTTGATGTTGTACCCCCGTTGGTCCTTTAATGATTTATAAAGTGTAGTCGAGTGTCCAAAACGTATGTCAATGTTGTCATAATGATTGGGTGGTCTAACAAAGAGTCAATGTATGTTTATGTGTTTATGGGTAAAGTTAAAGGAGTGTTTGGTATAAGTGCAAAAATACCCATTTTGGGTTGTTAACCGGTCATGCGTGTATGAGACATGTTAAGGATGTTAAATAATGTACGTTGGTTAAGCATGGTGTGTAATGAAAGTGGATTAAGTAGTTTGGAGTGCAATGGGTCATAATGGGTTATTGCATAACCCGTGAAATTGTACATCTTGGTTCTGAGTTTGTGCATCTTGGGTCTGGGTTGTGCAGCTGATTTTGTTCATCTTGGTTATAAATGTGGGTTTTGGCAGATTTTGTCGGTTTTGTTTATTTTGTAGAAAATGAACCGTAAGTCATTAGAAGTCGTGTCACCAGTCATTTTAAAGGTAATTGAGTATAGTTTCATTTAAAAATAGTTTCAAGGCCTGAATATTTATAGATTTTTGTCAATGGTCAAAAGAGTAATAGAATGTCCATTAAAGTCAAGCGTTTCCGCGCGTAAAGTTTTAATTTTCAGTCAAAGCAGGCACGGGGCGTTACATTTGGTGGGGTTAAGGATGTGAGCAACAGAACAACAGAAAACACTTTAGAGTTGATTGATTGATCGAATGGCTTTTTTTTAGGGTTTTGGAGGATGAAGGGCATGACAGTTGGTATTGGAGATGGTAGAAGGAGATCACCATTAGTCATTATGATGGTGAATATGATGCTAAGCTATGATAGAAGAGGTGAGTGAAGAAGTTGTGCAGCATTAGGGTTGTAGAAGGACACCGATGTGTGATAAAGACGTAGATACAAGGGTTTGCAACATGCAATGAAAAGTATTGGTTTCATGCAAGAATTACATGCACATGAATGCAAGGAGAAAACAATGATAACTAATGATAATGCACGGTGGGCATGCAACGAGAAAGATTAAAAAAGTAAACAATATCACGTGTATATATTAATGGTTTTAGGTTTTGTATGGCACATGAAGCAATGCAATATAGATGATCCAATGAATTAATTAAGCAAGCAAGCAACACTTGATGCTTTGGGATGAAAAATTGATTGATGGTAAGAAAATAAGAAGTGGTTTGTAGAGAGAGGGTGCGAAATGATTGTGGTGTTTTAAGGGTTTTAGAGGATCGGTATTACCCTCTGATACCATGTTAAACAGTAAATTTACATTGAAACTGTGTGTCTTTAACTTTATTGATAACCAATATTTATAGATTACAAAAAAACCCAATGTACCATAAGCCCACAGATCGGGCTTGGGACATTCATCAATTATATCGGCTAATAGTATGGGATCAAAGATGTATGAAAGTGGGCTACGGGAAATTAATTTTCGTATATAGTGAATGCGATTTTTTATGGTATGTTATGAGAAATCAATAGGTGGTCTCTAGTAGTTGATAGAAATGCATAGTATATGTAAAGTTAAGAATAACATAATTAGTGAGTGTGTTTAGCATGTGAAAATCGAGAGATTTCATACTTGTAATTGTGGGTTGTGTGTTTTATTATATGTAGAAGATGAAAATTTTAAGAAATAAAGGGTATAATGGCCAATGTGTGGTTAATTATGTAGTTTTTTACTTGAGGTCCCTTTGGGAGGTCATAATTTTACTTGGATGAATAAGGCGGGCTCTAAGATGAGTAAGTTGGACCGCTTCTTGATATCTCTACATGTCTCTGATACTTTTCCGGATGTAAAAGTAATGGCTCTTCCTCATGGTTGGTCGGACCATTCTCCCATCTTGCTTTATTGTGATAAGATTGATTATGGTCCCGTCCCATTCTAATTCTTTCACTCTTGGCTTCAACATGAAGGTTTTGATGATTGTATTCGAAAGGTTTACGAAGAGTGCTTGATTACTAATCCCCAAATGTCCTTTCATGAAAAACTTAAACACCTCAACAAGACTATCAAAGACCAAGCTAAATGCACTGATATGTCTAGGAAACATAAGGTTATGAGGAAGCTAAAGGATATTGAAGAGAAGATCGACTCCAATACTGCCTTAGATAGTATAAAAAGGAGGACAGTATGAAGCTTCTCAAAAAATGAGACGATATACAACATCTTGAATATATGGATTTGATGCAAAAAGCTAGGGTAAAATGGGATGGTGAAGGAGATGAAAATTCTAAATTCTTTCACGGTATATTAAAGTAAAAGAGGTCTCATCAACCGGTTCAAGGTATCATGATTGATGGTAATTGGGTTACTAACCCCCATCAATTAAAACGGCGTTTTGTGATTTTTACAAAGACAAGTTTGACATCTCAGATTCCTTGACCGACTTATCTACTGTTACGCCTCTTCATACCTTAATCCATAATGACAACTTGGAGCTAGAAAAGAATGTTACTGATAATGAGATCCGGCTTGCTGCCTGGGATTGTAGGAGTAAAAAAGCCTCGGGCCCGGATGGGGTTTCTTTTCTTTTCCTAAAAACATATTGGGATCTTTTAAAAAATGACGTGGTGAAAGCCATGAGAGGTGTTTTTGATTTGTTCGAAATGCCTAAAGGTACAAACTCTTCTTTTATTACGTTGATCCTGAAGATAGCCAATCCTATTCATATTAATGATTTTCGACCAATCTCTTTGATCGGCATGCAATATAAAATTATTGCTAAGTCTTGGCAAATAGGCTCTCAAAACTTATAGATAAAGTGGTGAGCAAAGAACAATCTGCCTTCATTTCGGGAAGATGTATCCTTGATGGTTCTTTGATGCTCAGTGAGATCATGTCGTGGTACAAAACGAAGAAAAGAAATTTGATGCTGATTAAGGTTGATTTTGAAAAAGCCTTCGACACCGTTAGTTGGAAGTTTCTTGATCACATATTATCAAGTCTTGGTTTTGGAAACAAATGGTGCAGATGGATTAATGTTTGCTTAAAATCTGCTAGAGTCTCAGTTTTAGTTAATGGAAGTCCTACTAGTGAATTCTCTATCAAGCGAGGTTTATGACAAGGTGATCCGTTAAGTCCTTTCTTATTCATTATCATTATGGAAGGGCTTCACATCGTGTTACAAAATGCGGTCTCTTCGGGTCTTATTCAAGGGGCTTCAATAAGAGACTCGGGATATAACATATCTCATTTTTTTATGCGGACAATGTGGTGATTATTTCATACTGGAATAGGCAAAACATAATTGATATTCCACGTTCTTCACGTGTTTTATCTTACTTCAGGCCTCGAAATCAATGTCTCCAAATCCAACGTCTACAGTCTTGGATTGAACCTTCAAGATATTGAAGATATGGCGTGATACTCGGTGTGGCTCGAGTATGGTTCCTTTTTCTTACCTCGGCTTACCTCTTGGAGCGAACATGAACCTCACTTCCAATTGGCAAATTTTGGTAGATCATTTTTGAGCTAGACTTTCCTCTTGGAAAGCAAACACGCAATACATCGGGGGTCGTCTAACTCTTATTAAATCAGTTCTAGGAAGTCTTGGGATCTACTATTTGCCAATCTTCAAATGCCCTGAATCAGTTCTTAATTCCCTTGAAGCGATGCGGGCCTCCTTTTTCTGGGGAGGTAGTGGCTAGAAAAAAAAATGTCATGGCTTAAATGGGAAAATGTCATGGCTTCGTTTGAACAGGGTGGGCTGAATATTGGTAGCCTAAAAGGTTTTAATCTTGCTCTTCTCCAAAAATGGAGATGGCGTCTTGTTAACAATCCTGATTCTTTATGGGCTCGGGTCATTGTGGCTATTCACGGCGTGGAAG
The DNA here is from genome assembly GCA_030686995.1 of Artemisia argyi. Taxonomy (NCBI): domain Eukaryota; kingdom Viridiplantae; phylum Streptophyta; class Magnoliopsida; order Asterales; family Asteraceae; genus Artemisia; species Artemisia argyi. The sequence goes on from JARVZY010002549.1 coordinate 133,968, forward strand.
CGGGTCTTGATCTTAAGGGCTGCTACTGTAATGGTGTTTGGGCATCCATCATTTCTACTTATTCAATGCTTCATAACCGTAACCTTCTCCCGATGAATACTCTTAGTCGTAATTTGGGTAATGGTTTTTCTATCCGCTTTTGGAAAGATCCTTGGAATGGCAATGGTACTCTAATGTCTAGGTTTAACATATTATTTCATCTAGATACAAACGTGGAATGCTTACTCTCTGATCGTAAAGTAAATGATTCATGGGTTTGGAATTGGAAGAGGCAAGTCGAGGGTTCCGGAAATGATGTTGCTCTTGATTCCCTAAGTCTCGGATTTGGGTCACGTTCAGATCCTTGATAAGCCTGACTCGTGGAGATGGAGATTGTCTTTTTTCGGTTCATGCAACGCGTGTTCATATTGATTCTTGTATGCTCCCTTCTTGTTCTCCAAGCACACGATGGTCTAATATTCTTTTTTCGGTTCATGCAACGTGTGTTCATATTGATTCATATTGATTCTTGTAAGGTAAACATTTTTGTTTGACGTCTTTCTTCGGATATGCTTCCTACTCGGCTAAATTTATCTTTGAGAGGCCTTGATATTCTAGCCATTGTATGCCCAATATGTAACGATGTGGTTGAAACGGTGTATCATGTTTTTTTTGGTTGTGACCTTGCTTCTGATGTTTGGCGCCTTGTCAAAAGATGGACCAATATAGACATGCCTTCTTTTTCTTCTCGGTTCAGCTGCCTTCAATGGTTCGAAGATTGGAGAGCCTCTAGAGATGTTAAGGATAGAGCGTACGTCATTTTTGTGGCTTTGTTATGGTGCTTATGGTGTTATCTCAACGGTGTTACTTTTTCCTCTCATTTGTGTTAGGAAAAGTGATCTCTTTAATTTCATTCTTACTTTTTCTATTTCTTGGTTAAAAAATAGAGGGTGTAATATTAGTTGTTGGAACTCTTGGCTTTTAAAGCCTTTGTAATCTTTTTCTAGCTTCTTGCTAGTTTTCTATATATCCGCCGTTAAAAAAATTTATGTATTTGTTTGTTTTAATGATATCAAATTTAATTATTTGGATATATATGACATGCATGGAGTTTAAGGAGGATATATATGTAATTATATGTATTAGTCGGATATATATGTAATTATAAAGCTTTGAAAGGATATGTATGCAATTCCCCATATTAAATTACCCATATAAATACCAAATATCATACTTGATTAAATTCCACAGTTTTCATTTGAAATTATCATACCCCAAAATTCTAACAATGAGTCTTGTGCTGCAATGGCTTTTCCTCTTTGTTGCTACCTTGACCTCAAAAACATTAAGTACGCCTAATAAGACTCCAAGGCTTAGTCCTTTCGATCCGTTTTCGAACGAATACACTGATTTCACAAATCTTAGTGACGACGTAGAAGTCTTCTTCTATAATCAAACGATCGATCATTTTAACTACAAGCCGGAAAGTTATGCCACTTTTCCCCAACGGTATTTTATCCTCTCTAAATGGTGGGGTGGTGCTAAAACGAATGCCCCAATTTTCGCTTATCTTGGTGCTGAAAAATCCTTAGATACGCCTTCATCCAACGGATTAATGTATGAGAATGCACCTAATTTTAAAGCTCTTTTGGTCTATTTAGAGGTACGTATATAGTATAGCATTAAAAAGTCTTTTTCTTAATGTGTCACTGATATACTGTATTTATATGTACCTTTTGTGTATGACGCTAGCATCAATTTTATGGGAAGTCAAATCCAGTCGGGTCGATGGACGAATCAGTGAAAAACAAGAATGTGCGCGGGTACTTCAGTTCTGCTCAAGCCTTGGCAGATTACGCCGAGATACTTGTGCATCTCAGGAAGAAGTTACGTGCACATCATTCTCCTATTATTGTTATCGGAGGATCCTAGGGTGGAAGTAAGTTAGTCATCATATGTAAGCTAAAAATTCTGTATTTTTTAACGTTATATTCATACCCATGAACTTAATTAACGTACTTGAATCAATATTTGTAGTGCTTGCTTCATGGTTTCGTCTCAAGTATCCACATATCGCGCTTGGTGCTCTAGCTTCATCGGCTCCAATTCTATACTTGGATGATATCACTCCTCAAGATGGATTCTATTCAATTGTTAGCAAAGATTTCAAGGTATAATAACATTTTTTTTTCCCTAACTTCTAAAACTTGGAAATCCTAAAATAAATGTGATTGTTTATACAGGAAGTAAGTGAAAATTGTTTCACCACAATAAAGAAATCATGGAGTGTGATTGATAAAGTTGCTTTGAGGCCAAATGGTCTTGCAGTTCTTACCAAAAAAATTCAAAATTTGCTCGTAAGTTAAACTTGGTACAATTAGTATATCGTTTATATTTTGTTATTCTGAAACTAGTTTAATTTATTTCCAAAGGTTGTTAAAGGATTCTTCTGAGCTCAAGAACTACTTAGACACCGTGTATACTAGTGCGGCTCAATACGATTCTCCACCTACGTATCCAGCAACTATAATTTGCAAAGGTATAGATGGAGCAAGCAACGTCACGGATAATATTCTTGATCAATTTATAGCGGGCGTTACTGCATATAGTCCTCCTTCGCCTTGCTATAACCTGACTCAAACACCTAGTGAAACACTTATCGGATGGGGGTGGCAAGTAAGTAAATTCGTATATCGTGTCACAATGGTGTTTGATACCTTTTTTTTTTTTTTTTTTTTTTTTTTTTAATCAATTTTCTTCTAGACTAGTTGATATTGTAAGCATATGTAAACATGTAGCGAAATGGCGATGCCCATTGGTGTAACAAGTAAAACTAGCATGTTCCCAAGTTTGCCTTACGATCAACAGGAGCGCAACGATTATTGTAAGAAGTTGTATGGTGTCGCACCTCGACCACCACACTGGGCTACAACTTATTATGGCGGTCATGTAAGTACAATTATTATTTTCATTTATCAATTTTTTTTAATCAATTTATGTGATTCATTGTGCATTTTATCTATAACATTGTAGGACATAAGGATGGTGCTTAGC
>JARVZY010002551.1:0-62000 GCA_030686995.1 Artemisia argyi
ACGTTTTACCCTAAAACGTGTAATTCCTTAATAACTTTCACGAAAGTCAGCTTATGAAAGTTAAACTTTTAATTTGCCATGGAAATGATTTATCATTCGAGAATATCAAATAAAAATCAACTTTCGGGAAAGTTTCGGGAAAAATGAATAGTAAAAGTGAATAGTGAAATTTTCCGGGAAAAGTAATTAACCTGAAAATGTGAATTGTTACATGTGGGGAATGAGCGTCTTGGGGCCTACGCTGGGGTTCAGCAAGGGGACCCTTTGGGGCCCTTGCTCTTTGCTTTAGCTTTACACCCCCTCGTGCTAAAGATACATGATAACTGCGCCCTTCCCTTCCATGCTTGGTACTTGGATGACGGGACGATTATCGGGGATTTTGTTCAGGTGTCTAAAGCACTTGACATTATTAGCCGGGAGGGGCCATCTCTAGGGCTCCAGCTCAATGTTAGAAAAACTGAGGTTTTCTGGCCGTCGTGTGATGGGGGGAAGATCCGGCCAGGTCTTTTTCCTAGTGACATTGGCAGACCGGAGCGGGGGGTCAAACTGCTCGGTGGGGCAGTTAGCCGCGACGCCGGTTTCATAAGTGATCTATCTGCTAAAAGGGCGGCACGGGCTGTTGACCTCATGGGGCTCCTCCCGAGATTGCGGGATCCCCAAAGCGAGCTTCTATTGCTTAGATCATGTATGGGTGTGGCCAAGTTGCTCTTCGGTTTGCGTACCTGCCAGCCTCCTTTTGTGGAAAATGCTGTTTCCTGTTTCGACAAAGGCCTTCGGAAGGCCATAGAAGACATTGTTGTCTGTGGGGGGGCGTTTTTTGGGGACCTCCAGTGGCGGGTTGCGACTTTGTCGCTTCGACTTGGTGGGTTAGGCCTCTCCTCAGCCCGGGACGTGGCTACCTATGCTTTTGTGGCTTCCAGATCCGAGTCCTGGGGGCTGCAAGACCACATATTACGTAACAGTGGGGTTGCTCACGTTGACACGGATTATTCTGGTGCTATTGACCCTTTGCAACGATCCCTTCCTGACTTTGATATTGGCGGTTTCTTTAATAAGGACACCGCCCCCAAGAAGCCACAGAAAACTCTGGCGAATGCTCTTTATAGCCGAATCGCACAAAGTTTGGAGGAGGAATTTCGTCTGTCTGCCCGTCAGAAGGCCGTCTTGGAATGCCTGCAAAAGCCTCACGCCCAGGACTTCCTTACTGTGTTACCTACGAAGGATTGGGGCAACGAATGTCGGCAGTAGAGTACAGGGCAATCCTTAAATACCGGCTGATGGTCCCCATTTTCCCCAATGAAGAAAATTGCCCCGTCTGCCACAAAGCATGCCTTGATAAGTATGGGGAACATGCGTTACATTGTAAGGAATTGCCAGGGTTTAAATATCGGCACGATTTTGTCCGGGATGCATTGGCAGACATCCTTAGGAGAGCAGGGATCTCCGCAAGAAAAGAGGTGCCAGTTAATTTTCTCACAGACCCTGCGGAGGGGAGGTCCACCTTGCGCCCAGCAGACGTTTTAGTTTTTGGTTGGGAAGGTGGGAAACATGCATGTGTTGATCTTACCGGGGTGTCCCCCCTAGTTGGGCTTCGGGATAGTGGGTTTGTGGCCGGGCAAGCGGTCATGAGAGCTGAATCCAAGAAAGTGGAAAAGCACGCTAAAGCGTGTGAGGATAATCAGCATGTTTTCGTTCCCTTGGCCTTCGACACGTTCGGTTCCTTGGCAACGGAAGCGGTGCGGTTTTTGGCTCGGGTTCAGCGCGTAGTGCACAGCAACTTTTCAACCCCCCAAGGGCGGGGGTTTGTTTTTAGCAGATTTGGATTTTCTATTAAGAAAGGGGTGGCGGCGCAGCTTGTTGCTCGCCTACCTACCATCCTTATGTAATCTATCCATTTTGATATATATATATATATATATATATATAAAAAAAAAAAAAAAAAAAAAAAAAAATTAGGGTAGCTCTTCTTGCTCTTTTGATGAGAAGCTCACCGAACCTGAGGAAACTAAAGATACAGGTAACTTAGATTCTGTATCCTATTTGTATAAATTTATATGCCAAACTACACTTGCTCAATTATTACCGTTGCTTCTTCCAGATTTATGACTGCTCTGGGCCTGAACCTGAAACGTGCTCTTTTACACTCAAAGATTGTTCGGATATGTGGTTGGAGCATTTGAACGAATTTGAGATTATAAATGTGTCTAATGAGAAGGATGAGCTGGATTTTATAAAACTTATACTGGCTAAATCACCTGTGCTAAAGAAGGCGAATATATTCCTCTGGGAGGGTGTTCGCAAGAAGGATGAGTTGCGGATTTCAAGATTTCTTTTGGCGTCCCCACGAGCATCACCAGTGGTAAGAATGATTATAGAACATGGGGTTTAGGTTATATATTGGCCATTTTAATGCATTAAGATTCAAGTTACTGCAGCATTTAATTCACAGTTGGGATTGGTTATGACAATGTAGTTCTGTATTTTTGTTGGCTGGTCTTTTGAGTTTTTCTTGCAATGGTGTAAAATAGATTGGAATATTGGATGTTATGTTTCAGCAGAAAGAATTTTTGCATCTTTTATTAATTTTGGTATTAAAATGGAGACGGGGTCAATTAGGAAAACTATATAGCGTTATGATTTTCCTTCACTTTTACGGCCGTGTAGTAGCTTATAGAGATATGACTGTGTGAAACTAATGATAGATTATGTGATGTATTCGAGAATTGGATCATGATATGGTAAACTGTTGCACCTGAGTTCTGGATTTTTATGTTGATTTTTTTGATAATATTACTGTGCAAGTAAAACTAATCGGGTATTCGGGTTCTACTTCAATGGCTTGTAATGACTTATCGCCTTGATGTATTTTTTTCTGGGTTAAAAAAAAATCACATAAGTGTTATCTATACTACTATTGTAACACCCTAACCCGACAAGGGTCTAAAGTGTAACATTATGGTGTCAATTCAGAACATAAAGCGCATGCGGAAGACTTAGCTCAATAAATTACAAATCATGAGAATAAAATGACTAATAAAAAAATACAATCAAAACCAACTTCTTAAATAATCAAACAAAAATCCATGAAGTCTAAGGTAGGGTTGGTCCACTAAAAGCTCCTACTCTCATCACTCAATCCCAGTCTCCTGCTTGATACCTGCCGCAGGGAAAAGAAAATGCGGCTGAGCTAACGCTCAGTGAACAGATATAAACATATGAAAGATAACTGAATATAAACGAATAAACAAATAATCCAATGTGAACCTGCTGAGAGTAAAGGTCATAAAGAATGTGAAGGGTCATATGAAAATGGATATCAAAGAATAATCCAGAAATGGTAAAAGGAATAGTAACGGAATTTGCTCATGTACCAAAACATTCAATCAATCATTTCATTTCACAATACATTATACCGTCAATTCCTTTATTGTACATGGAGCTGCAGACTCCAATGTACCAGATTGTGATGGGGTGTAGGGTCACACACCTACCAATCACCAGATATCATTACACATTACCTAGGATGCATACATACGCTCCCCTGCAAAACAGATTAGCACATACCCTAGCTCAAGGCTAGCATACATACTCAGATAATGGCCACAGATACAAATAAGGGAAACGTCGTGGATCAATCACACCTCCACAGAAAGTGTCATGCCATTGATGCCTCAATGACATGGCCATGTTACCTCCATGGCTAGGGATAGTACCTTGAGCAATGGGTCAATTCAAATGGATCAAAACAAAGGGGTCATAACAATGGGATCATATCAGATGGATCACAACAAAAGGATCATATCAATGGTTCAAATCAAATGGGTAATAAACAAAGGTCCAAATCAGAGTAAATGAATCGAGGTCATTGAATACGAATCATGAGAAACGAATAATCAAACAAACGAACCAACCGATAACGATGTAAAGGAAAGTGAGTATCCAAAATATCCGTACCAATACGAAATGCAAATGAAATAATGTCTAAAAGTAGAGGTGGCAAATTATGACCCATGGGTAAAAGTTGGGTAAATACTTTCAATTGGATGGGTTTAGTTGGGTATTATTAAATAATTTAGATGGGTCAAGATTGGTATGATGATTTTAATTAATAAATGTTGATGGGTCTAGTTGGGTAAAATAATACAACAACATGGGTATAAGTTGGGTATTTACTAAAATTCTAAAAAACACTCCTAGTTTTCGTCTAATTTTTACGTTTTCGTCCTTTTTTACGTTTTCATCAATTTTTTACGTTTTCGAATCTTTTTTACGTTTTTGTCAATTTTTTTTATGTTTTCGTCAATTTCTTTACGTTTTCGACCGTTTTTTAAGTTTTCGTCAGTTTTTTTACGTTTTTGATCGATTTTTTATGTTTTCATCAGTTTTTTTACGTTTTCGTCAGTTTTTTTACGTTTTGGTCTGTTTATTACGTTTTTGTCCGTTTTTTTACGTTTTCGTCCGATTCTTTATGTTTTTGTCAGTTTCATTACGTTTTTGTCAGTTTCTTTATGTTTTCGACTTTTTTTTACGTTTTCATTAGTTTTTTTAGTTTTTCGTCAGTTTTTTTACGTTTTCGTCTGATTTTTTACGTTTTCGTTAGTTTTTTTTTACGTTTTAGTCAGTTTTTTTACGTTTTCGTCAGTTTCTTCACGTTTTCAACTGTTTTTTTTACGTTTTCGTTAGTTTTTTTTTAAGTTTTTCGTCAGTTTTTTTAAGCTTTCGTCTGATTTTTTACGTTTTCATCAGTTTTTTTTACGTTTTCGTCAGTTTTTTTACATTTTCGTCAGTTTCTTTACGTTTTCAACTGTTTTTTTTACGTTTTCGTTAGTTTTTCGTCAGTTTTTTTACGTTTTCGTCTAATTTTTTAAGTTTTCATCAGTTTTTTTACGTTTTCGTCAGTTTTTTTACTTTTTCGTCAGTTCTTTACGTTTTCAACTGTTTTTTTATGTTTTCGACCGTTTTTTAACGTTTTCGTCCGTTTCTTTACGTTTTCGTTAGTTTCTTTACGTTTTTGTCAGTTTTTTTACGTTTTCGTCAGTTTTTTTACGTTTTCGTCAGTTTCTTTACGTTTTCAACTGTTTTTTTTATGTTTTCGTTCGTTTTTTAACGTTTTTGTCCTTTTTTACGTTTTCGACCGTTTTTTTTACGTTTTCGTCCGTTTCTTTACGTTTTCGTCAGTTTCTTTACGTTTTCGTTAGTTTGTTTACGTTTTCGACTGTTTTTTTACGTTTTCATCAGTTTCTTTATGTTTTCAACCATTTTTTTATGTTTTCGTCTGATTTTTTACGTCTTCGTCTGTTTTTTACGTTTTCTACTGCTTTGTTACGTTTTTGTCAGTTTTTTTACGTTATAGTCTGATTTTTTACATTTCTGTCAGTTTCTTTACGTTTTCAATCGTTTTTTAATGTTTTCGTCAGTTTTTTTAATTGCTGATCATTTTTTAAGTTTTCATCTATTTTTTTACGTTTTAGTCTGATTTTTTAGATTTTCGTCAGTTTTTTTACGTTTTCGATCATTTTTTTACGTTTTTGTCTAATTTTAATGTTTTTGTTAGTTTTTCTTTTACTTTTCCGCCCGTTTTTTTTACGTTTTCTTCAGTCTTTATACGTTGTTTAAAACGTAAAAAAACAATCAGAAAGGTAAAAAACCTGACGTAAATGCAAAAAACGTAAAAAACTGATGAAAAAGTAATAAATCGGAGTAAAACATAAAAAATTAGATGAAAACGTAAAACAATTGTCGAAAACGTAAAAAAAATGTTGAAAACGTAAAAAAGAGTATCGAAAACGTAAAAAAATTGACGAAAACGTAAAAAATCTGATGAAAACATAAATAAAATGGTTGAAAAAGTAAAAAAAGTGGACGAAAACGTAAAAAAAAACTGACGAAAACGTAAAAAATTGGACAAAAACATAAAAAACGATTGAAAACGTAAAGAAACTGACAAAAACGTAAAAAAATGGTTGAAAACGTAAAAAAACTGTCGAAAACGTAAAGAAAAGGACGAAAACGTAAAGAAACTAAAGAAAACGTAAAAAAACTAACTAAAACGTAAAAAGACTGACGAAAACGTAAAAAACTGACGAAAGCGTGAAAAAACGGGTGAAAACGTAAAAAAAATGACGAAAACGTAAAAAAACTGAAGAAAACGTAAAAAAAACGGTTGAAAACGTAAAAAATGGGACAAAATCGTTAAAAAACTGATGAAAACGTAAAGAAACTGACGAAAACGTAAAAAAAACGGTTGAAAACGAAAAAAAACTATCGAAAACGTAAAAAAATGACGAAAACGTAAAGAAACTGAAGAAAACGTTAAAAAACGAAAAAAATCGGACAAAATCGTTAAAAAACTGATGAAAACGTAAAGAAACTGACGAAAACGTAAAAAAAATGGTTGAAAACGTAAAAAACTGTCGAAAACGTAAAAAAATGGACGAAAACGTAAAGAAACCGAAGAAGAAACGTAAAAAATCGGTTGAAATCGTAAAAAAAACGGTCGAAAACGTTAAAAAACAATTGAAAACGTAAAAAAACTAACGAAAACGTAAAAAATTGGACAAAAACATAAAAAAAAACTGACGAAAACGTAAAAAAATTGGACAAAAACGTAAAAAAAACTGACGAAAACGTAATGAAACTGACGAAAACGTAAAAGATTGGACAAAAAAGTAAAAAAACTGACGAAAAAGTAAAAAATTGGACTAAAACATAAAAAAAACTGACGAAAACGTAAAGAAACTGACGAAAACTTAAAAAACGTTAGAAAACGTAAAAAATTTGTCGAAAACGTTAAAAAACAGTTGAAACCGTAAAAAAACGGACGAAAACATAAAAAAAACGAAAAAATAAAAAAAACGGACGAAAACGTAAATAAAACGAAAAAAATGGACGAAAACGTAAGAAACCTGACGAAAACGTAAAAAACAAACGAAAACGTAAAAAACGGACGAAAACAAAAAGAAACCGAATAATTAATGATGAATAAAAGGATAAAGATGAAATACCCAAAAAAGCCCGACCCGACTCGACCCAAGACTCGTTTGACCCAAACTCATCTAGACCCATCCTTCCAAGTGACTCATCTATACCCATACCCATCTAATACCCAAGACCCAACCCAACCCAACCCAACCATTTTGCCACCTCTATCTAAAAGTAAGACTGAATATCCGTACCAATACGAAATGCAAATGAAATAATGTATAAAAGTAAGACTGAATATACGTACCTTAATGCAATGAACGGAAAGCAAACGAATGAACACAAAGAACGATGTTACGTCTTCTTCAACGAAGCTACACGAATTAGGGTTCATAATATATTCATTAGGTTTCCACATTTAGTCGATTTAGGTTTTAATGATATCATTAAAGTCATTAAAGTCCTTTTATATCATTTATTACCGTTTAGGTTTAGGGTTCCTATTTCGGTTTCATTAATTGGACAATAAATACTACGATATAGGGTTTCCAATATTAGAAATAATGACTGAACACGAAAAGAAATTAGTTTATATTTATAAAGGTACAATAGTTGACATTTTTAAAAAAAAAAAAAGTCTAATAGTCACAATTAAAACAAGGACGATCAATAAATATTTAATGGGTCGATATAATCAGTTTTATGGGTCGATCACAAAGAGTAACATAGGATCGAAATATACTCATGTGGGTCGAATATATATACATGTAAGGTTGTTTTAGTTAAGGTTGAACAACAGTTTTTCAATAGGGTCGATACATATTCATTCGAAATAGTTAATATCAGATTCTTTATAAACTAAACCCCACGTGCAAACCCTTTATTTTAGCGAAAACACCACAACCTAAATCTATTTTGTTTTAAATTCACTTTAGTAACATGTTATAAGCATATCTGACACACCTAGCTTGCCCCCACATGACTGCTAGTCAATCATGTTTATCTATCTTTTATGCAAAAATATTGATTCAAAATACACCACAACTCTTTTATGAAAAGCAACAGATTATAACAATGATTTCGAATATAGGAATATATATTATGGTCGATTCTAACAGCAACATGTCTCGACCGAGTTTATACAGCTATTAAATTTCATGTGGATAAATAACAATTACAATAAGATGGCAGGCAAGCGAGCAACAAGTTGCGCCGCAACCCCCTTTTGAATAGCAAACCCTATCCTACTAAAAATGAAGTTTTGTTTCTTAAGGGTCGACAAATTACTTTGCACAACACGTTGTACCCTAGTCAAAAACTCTCTTGCCTCCGGAGCTAGAAAACCAAATGTATCAAAAGCAAAAGGGATAAACACATGTTGATTTTCTAAACAAGCCTTCTCGTGTTTAGTAACTTTGCTCGATTCCGCTTTCAACGCAGCTTGTCCCGCAGCAAACCCATTGTCCTTGAGCCCAACGAGAGGGGACACCCCTGTAAGATCCACACAAGCATGTTTCCCCCGGGCCCACCCCCAAGTTTTAAAAAAATGAAACATATTTAGGTGTTTATGGGATCGATTTCATATTTAAAAAGGGTCGAGTATAATAACATGTTGGGTCGTATACATCAGTTTGGTCGAACACAAAAGGTACAACATATTTGTGATGTATTAAAGCTTAAAAATGTCGAACAAGAACATAAAAAATAACAAAAGGGCCGAATACCTTGGTGCAAGTCGGAGGCAGTCAATAGATAATTTTGGTATCAAATCGAAAATACAACTCGTTCAAATATTCGTACGATCAACAAACAAGAGCAGCAGCAGTCGTTTTCTGTTTTGTATTGTGTTGTTTATTTGTGGTGGTGTTGGTGTATCGAATGGAAGAAACAAAGAAAACATGTCTCGGTTAAATAGTGGAGCATCCAAAAATAACGTTTGTTTTTATGGGTCTTTATTGGGCTTAATGGGTTTTTAAAACTTTTAAATGAGTCTAATAAAAAGTGTTTAAGAGAGTTAAGTGGGTTTTTAAGTGGACCGAGTTTAATGATTGTTAATGGGGGTTTCGATTAGCTTAAATGGAAATAAAGGGTTTTTAACACTTTTAAGGTTTGGTTGGAGTAGAATAATAAACATTGGACCAAATTTTAATTTAGCTTAATTGGAATGTTTAATTTAGGTCAAATGGGTGTTAAATGTTTGAGTTAAATTGCTAATAAAATTAAATGTAACACAATTAATTAATCTAGGTTAACATTTGATTTTAACGTATCGTAAGGTTTTAAAATTTTTAAATTTATACCGAAATTTAGGTTTCCGAATTATTGGGTTTTACAACTATATAATGCATTTGGAACTATTCTATAATTAGAAAGGCTTAAAATTCAGACTTTTACTTGCTTATTATGAAAAGATTTTCAAAATTAATTGGTTAGAAAGCAGGTTGGTTAGAAAACAAGTTAGTTAGAAAGTTTGTTAGAAAGCATGTTTGTTATTCAAACTAAAAATTAGTTGGCTTAACCATCTCTGCTTATAAAGCATAAAAACAACTAAATGTTTAACCGAATAACGAAAAATATAGTCACATGTGCCCGCCGCCACATTGCGCGAGTATCGTTCTAGTTTCATATAGAAGCTAGCATGATTACTGAATGTCAACGGATTTCGTTTGACTTTTGTATAGTTGAGTGACATATATAAGATATCTGGCTATATATGATAACAACATCCTTGCAACATTGTTTCGACTTTCAGGACAGTTGAAAAGAGTGATAACTCTCCGGGTATTTAGGTGGAATGGTGGATTGTTTTTGTCGCCAAAATAATCTACCAAAAGCCATTGTTCCACAACCCCTCATTCACGTGGTACCGATATCCTTGCGTGACGACCCAAACTCTCGGCTTGATGATTACCCAAAGCTTGAAATTGTTTAAATACTTACTTGGATCGTCTTGAAAGTAAACATCGTAATGATCCAAAGTTGGGGTTCATAATGTTTTTTTTAAAGGTTAATAAAAAAGAAATAAAGAGAAGCATTGTTGAGATTTTTAGGTGTAAGTGTGTTAAAAATTAGTGATTTAAAGGGAATTTATAGGATTTTTAAAAGGAAAACATGGGTTAAAAGGGTGCTTGTTTTCAAAAAGATGGTATAAATTTAAATGCAACGACTATTTTCTTTTAAACAAAAAACTATTATCTGTTAGAATTTAATAATGAAAATATAAAAAGTAAACAACGAATAACATGGCTAGTAACCACGGCGTGAACCCCTATAAAGCGACGATCGATGTAATTCGCTCGCTCCATAGACCTAAAACAAGGGCAACGACACCACGTATCGTTAGCTCTAACAAATCTTCTTGTATTATTATTGTGTTTTATTTTTACCTACATAGCCTTATTGTCTTACTAACTTACATTTGTTTTGTTGGGTTATGAGCCTGTCAAATTGTGCATACCAAGCAATAAACTAAATTTGATAAAACATCAATAGAAAAAATAAGTTTACAAATTACAACAAATTAATTTATAATGGGGTTTTTCTAAATTAAGCACACTTTACTGTACATTTGTATGAGTCGCTGAGTCTTTTTTTGTAAGTCTATGAGTTCTTTTATAAGAAATAAAAGTAAAATGAGAATAATGAGAAATAATCACATCCGCACATTTCAGATGCACCTTATAAAAAGGATGCATTTCCTATTAATTTCTCCCCTTCATTTGAAATATGTGGCTATAAATATTTCTCATTCTTCTTATTTTATTTTCCTTTCTCACTAGAGGTGTGTTTGGGAGGGAATTATATGAGGCTTAAATTTTAAAAATATCTCATCCCAAAAATAAGTAAGGTTTTGCATACACTTATAGAGAGACTTTTGAAATTATAAGCCCCAGCCTAAAAATAAGCCTCAACCCCGAAAATGAGGCTGAAATTTTAGACGAGGCTTCTAATATATTAAATTACTTAATTACCCACACAAATATCTAATATATACATATATTAATTTAATTATATGTCATTTTTAATAATTTTATAATAATAAACTTCAACTTAAACTAATTTGCCAAAGAAATTTACAAAAATAAAAATTTAGTTTCGGCTTATATAAGCCCCAGCCCAAAAATATAAACTTGATCCTTTCCCTGTAGAGTTGGTCTTCGGCGCCTAATCCCCCAACTTCCCGTAATTTCACAATTCTGATTTCATTGTTATTCTTTTATCCGATTGTTGCTGTCATATCTTATTATATGTAGTGTTTATTTATTTAATTTAGGGGAAATTAGGATTTTCTTTGTCAAATTAGGCTCTATTTAGGATACCCTTTTTGGTTAAATTTATGTAGGATTTAGCATGATAAGGGGTGTTTGGTTAAGCGTATTTATGAGCTTATATGTTTTTGGCTTATGTTTTTGGGTTTATTTAAGTTTAGAGTAGTGATATTTAGGCTTAAAATGCACATGCCTAATCTATTTAACATTAGACACATGTATTGTAGATTTTCTCTCTCCAAATTTCACCAATAATTTTTTCAAATTTACGAATCAAATCATTAGGAATATTAGTAGGCTTAATACTTAGGCATAAGAATAATTTTTCTTATGTTTATTATGCTATAACAAACTTAAACGTAGTATAAAGTCACAAGTTTTGAAATAAGCCAAAAAAACAAATATGCTCATAAGCCCATAAAACCAAAAAAATACATAGACTACTAGTTAATATTGACTCAAATTAAAAAAAATAAAAAGATAAATTTTGGACAATAGAAATATACAAAAGGGGATACCTTGATTAGTCAGTGTACATGCGAATCAAAAGATAAATTTTGCTAGTCCACCACCAAATCACCTAGTGGTAAATTCAATGTTTTAAAAATCGCGCCTAAGGCGCGCCTACTCCCTAAATCCCACGAGGCTCTAGCCTTTGGGATTTTTTTAGATCGAGGCTCACGACATGCATGAATCCTGTAAAAATCGCAGCACCTTGAGGATTTTTGCGCTTTAGCGCCTTAGGGATTTGTGCGCCTAGAAGATGTAACGAGGTTTTGGCTTTTTTTTTTCTTAATAGTAAGATACATTTTGGGCTTACATGTTATACACATTTGGTCCTTTAAGTTATAAAGTATCTAATAACCATAATATTTTAAAAAATAACTAAAACACACAATCAACAAAGAATTATGTTTTTTTTTTTTTGTAATCTAATGTCTAATAATACTAGCTTATTAACAGATACAAATGTTGTTCTTTAGTGTTAAGTGTTACCAAACAACTATAGATTTTTTGTTGTTGATAGTTGATAGTTTGATACATGGTAATTTGTTAAATTTTATAAGTCATAAACTCATATATTGTAATGTATATTGTTGGGAATTAAACTAATGCTGTTGGAGTTACCACTGCTGGAAGAATACACTAGCAGTGGAAACATTATTCATACTGCTGAAGAATACACTAGCAGTGGAAACTACATTACCACTGCTAGTGCATATAGTTACCACTGCTTAGTTTATAACTGTTATAGATAAGTATAGAAAAGATCTTGAGAATATCTTATTTATTTATCATTATACTTATCTTGTAAAGGACTCCTTGTGTCTTATAAAAGGAGATCCTAGGATTAGGGTTTGATATATCAGTTGTCATATATCTTTCTAATACGTTTTTCCTAGAGCTTCAAGGTGTAACCCTAGTGATATCATAGATCACTCGTATTATTATCATTAATAATATTGGAGCTATTTGTTTGTTACATACATTGTTCTTACATACATACAACTGTTTCATTCACAATCAATCTTCTAAGTATCATTAAGTAGATTCCGCATACTTCGTGGTATCACTCAAAGTATCAATATTAACACAAGTTCAAGGTGTTCACGATCCAACAAGTGGTATCAGAGCGAGGCTTTGATATTTTAATTTAGAAGACCCTAAAGTTCACTCAGAAGAATCAATGGAGACAGAAACCAGAGTGAGCTTTAATTGGAGCTTTATGACTCAGGATGGAGAAGATAATTCAGAATCTGCAATGCGTGCTACTGAGCATGCACTCATAGCTTTCTCTGACACTGAGGTACATACTAATAATGCTTGTTCTAAAAACTGTAAGGCCTTAAAAGAGTATGAGAACATAAAAGCACAATATGATGCACAAATGCTAGAGTTACATCATACTAATTATAACTTAGAAAATCATAAAAGAGGTCTAGGTGTTTTAGAAAAACAATTAGAGCATTATAGGGCAAATGAATCTAAGTTTAATGATGACATTGCTGTTTTAAAAAGAGACTTAGATTTTTATGTTGAAGTGAATAAAGCTCTTAGGGAAGAGATTGAAAAGGTTAAGAAGGCTAGTGAGAATATTCAGATAACTAATCAAACACTAGACCACCAATCTAAGAGCATTAGCAAAATTTGGGAAGCTCAAGTTGTGAGCAAAGCCAAATCAGGTCTGGGATACAAATCAGTTCCACCACCTCTAAGAGGTGTTCCAGCACCTCCTGGCATTGACCTAGCTCACACAGGTTTAGAAGAGTTTCAGGATCTACCTATGACCTATGGACCAAAATTTGTTAAACCAGTTGAAACAGAAAAGGTTCAGGTTGAGGTTGAGACTTTTGATAGTGCTAGTGACTCATCTCTCAAAGATGAATGTTTACAAGTTGAGTCTAAACCTAGTACTTCTGAGAATGTTAAAGTGGAGGTTAGAAAAGTATTCCTGAAGTAGTCAAAAAGAAGCCTAGAACACAGTCAAATTACACTAGGCCTACTACTAGGTATGCAGAGATGTACAGGTCACAACCTAGAGGTAACCAAAGAAATTGGAATAATATGAAATCTCAACAACTAGGTAGTGATTTTGTTATGCAAAACAAAACTTGTTTTATATGTGGTAGTTTTGACCACTTTGCTGCTTATTGTGATAATAACCCATGGAAAAAGGTAACTTCAAGGGATACAAGGGTATTTGAAACCAAACAACCTAGAGTGAACAAATATGCTTCAAATCTAACTCACTCTAATATTAATTTGATACCCAGAGTTGTCAGGATAAGAACTGGCACTAAACCTCTTTATCCTGCTAGGCCAAACAAGACTCTTTACACCAAGCAAACTGTTCCAAGTGCTAAACCAAGATTTTCAAATCAAGCACAAATGGTTAAAAAGGCCTTTTTCAATAATACAGCTAGGCAAAATCAAAAATGGATGCCTAAGGTTTCAACTGCTAAGCCAGCAGTTCCCACTGGTAGGCCAAAAGTTTCTACTGATAGGCACAAGAAAGCTGTTAAGGGTAATAAGGGTAATGGCATGAAAGCTACAGCACAATGGGTTTGGAGACCAATAACAGGTGACAAAGCATCTATGGTATTAAAGAAACACACTTATATTGATGCAAGAGGGAGAGTCAAGTCAGTAATGGCTTGGGTTTCCAATGTTTAGTTGTCTGTTATAGTATGTTTTGTTAGTCATATTCATCATTGTTAAAAGGAAAATATTTTGTCTTGTATTTTCTTGGTTTTGGACTAACAAATGCAGGTTGATAAGCAAATGATTTGGAGCTATCAGTGATATGTGTATTGGACTGTATGCTGATATAGAGTTTGGAGTGTGTGAACTGGACACACAACAAATGGTAATTGGTTCACCATGTCTAACCCACACCAAGAACCAACTAGTCCTGAGCAAACGGCTACAGGTAAAGACACATCAAATCCGTTTATGGTTGATAGTTTACCAAAAACTAGGTTATCAACTCACCATACATCCTTGTGATCAAGAGTTGGCTAGTCCATAGCAAACGGCTCATGGTAAAGACTTATCAAATCCATTGATAGCTGATAGTTTGCTAAAAACTATGATAAGAGCAGCTAATTTTACATGTTTTACTTTCCACTGCTCTTTGAAAATTGTGTTGATTTTTACCACTGCAGGTTCACAGTTACCACTGACAGTGAATTTTTTTTTACTGTTGATCTAAGCAATTAATCCTTAATATGTACAGATGCAGGACATGACAGTGATAACATCATTCAGATCTCTACCATGGCAACACCTAATGTGTCTCATCCTTTTGGATTGGATACAGATGGTGGAATCCCAAGCCAAATTGAAATATTGGGTGGTTCAGAAGTACTTCCTAGTCCAACTAGGGGAGAAACTGAATCTATGCTCCATGATGCACCTCTCCCAGAAGTTAACACATCTGGAAGTGCTGAGGGTAGTTTGCAAATAAAGGAATTGATGGAACTGTGTACCAAATTATCATAAAAGGTGGATACTCTTGAAGAATATATTTCTGCAACAAAGAAACTTTATGGAAATGTTTAAACAAAATTGATTCAGAAGGAGAAAATGCTGCATGATAATAAAGAGGAGAGTAAACACAGTGGAATCTTCAAGTTCTTTTGAATTTTATCTGATTGTGATGATTTTGGTGGTGATTCTCCCAAACAGGGGAGGAAAAATGATGATAAGGTTCAGGGGAGGATTGCTCTCAGGTCAAAGAAACTCAATTTAATGCAGATATGGAAGTTATGCTGATGCCAAAAGTTTAAATTTATTCTGCTGATAGAATATCAGTTTCTACTGATGGTATCATGATTGAAGCAGAAGAAGAAAGACCACCAATGAAGGATGGACAGCTGCTCAGTTGAAAGGAAAAGCTAATGAAGAAATAGAAAGGTTGTACTATAATGCATACAGAAGAGTTCATAAGTTTGAAAGATAAGAACTGCATGATTGATAAGATATGTGTTTGGAAGAATCCCCCCAACATCAAGGAGGAAGTTTAATTTAAGAAACTTGTTGATTTGCAGAGGAATCACAAGTTTAGGGGAGGATTGTTGGGAATTAAACTAATGCTGTTGGAGTTCCCACTGCTGGAAGAATACACTAGCAGTGGAAACATTATTCATACTGCTGAAGAATACACTAGCAGTGGAAACTACATTACCACTGCTAGTGCATATAGTTACCACTGCTTAGTTTATAACTGTTATAGATAAGTATAGAAAAGATCTTGAGAATATCTTATTTATTTATCATTATACTTATCTTGTAAAGGACTCCTTGTGTCTTATAAAAGGAGATCCTAGGATTAGGGTTTGATATATCAGTTGTCATATATCTTTCTAATACGTTTTTCCTAGAGCTTCAAGGTGTAACCCTAGTGATATCATAGATCACTCGTATTATTATCATTAATAATATTGGAGCTATTTGTTTGTTACATACATTGTTCTTACATACATACAACTGTTTCATTCACAATCAATCTTCTAAGTATCATTAAGTAGATTCCGCATACTTAGTGGTATCACTCAAAGTATCAATATTAACACAAGTTCAAGGTGTTCACGATCCAACATATATTCAGGAATTTAGGGTAGTTCATGGAATCTGATATGCTGCTTGCTTAATATTTTGGGTTTAAATGCAACCTTTGTTAGATGTAATAACTATTAAGTGGCATTATGCATTGAATATTGATATTTTTGTATTATTTAAGCTGCATAAGTTGTCACATATGTTATAAAAAAACCTAAATGTATAATGCGTCTCATATTTATGAATCCCGCGCCTTGGTTTGCGCCTCGACTCGAGGCTCTTTGACATCCTTTGCGCCTTAGTGCACCATGAGCCTTTCAGAAGATTGGTGGTAATGCACCTAACCTTCTCACAAGAGGTCTAGTATTCATACCATAGTAGGTACACACTGGGGGTGGCTAGGGTAAGGTTCTGAAACGGTCACGGGATACCATGGTTACGCCGCGTACTAGTTTATTAAAGGAAGACTATGTGTGTAAATACAATGACATATATATATCATGAAAATCAATATCAAACCCAAAAGAATGTGAACATGGTATAGTAGGAACCACAAATAGAAATATTTCGATGACACTATTATGAAACTCATACCAATAGTGATTCCTGACTGCAAACCAAACTACACCTTAGAGTTGAGTGTAAAGGGTACGGTTCTTTTGTACTTGAGCACATGTTATTCAATTCAGCCTTTTGATTGCTTTACCTAAATACAGCAATTTGTATTGTTAGATTTGTTTTATATGTTATTTCATGCTTTAAGTTTTCACTTTTTGTTGGGTTAAAATATAACGTGTCTATAAAGGAAAATCTTGAGCAAACACATCAGATTTCAAATGATGTTGTTCCAAACACATCAGATTTCAAATGGGCAAGCCCCTTAAGGCCTTAAGGAAACTGAAAAAGCTCAACGGATAAAGGAAAATCTTGACTAAAAGTTATTTTTTAAGTCGCTACCAAACAGACATACTTGACAAGTTAAAAGCCAAAATAAAAATGACAGCCGCTTTTGGAAAATTAGAACAACAGCAGGGGTATACCAAAAAAAAAAAAAAAAAAAAAAAAAAAAAAAAAAAAAAAAGGGCAGCAACAGCTCTACTTTTTCTTCCCTTGAACTTGCATATTCACCCTCCAAACAGTAGCCACTTGAGCAAAATAAGCAGAATTGCTGACTTTTTTAGGCCTACTAATTTCAATCTAATAGTCTTAGTAGTGACTTTAGTGAGTGCACCACTTGATCTTTTGACATCTTGGAACAATCCAATAAAAGTCACGCAAGAAGAATAAGTGATTATGCGAATCATTAACTTTGCATTAAGAACTTACATTTTTTTTTTTACTTGGAATCCATTTCAACAATATATATCGTGTCGGTAATCTTTCCTGGATTACCATCTTTAGGTATACGTCATTGTCAATATTAATTTATCTCTCTGTTGTTTCATTAGTTTCTATGCATTTTTAATGCTTTATTACTGTCCATAGTTGCAATAATACTATTGATGGTGTTCATGGTTCTGCAAATCCTAATTGATCGTTTGACCGAATATATATCATTAGTAGAAGCATATATGTCGACCAAAGTTCATCTTAAATTATTCTTTTGATTTACTAATTTTGCAGTACTATTCTATATTGGTCCAACAAGAATGTTATAAGATGGATAGGATTAGCAACCTTCCTTCAACCATTATAGAAACCATCTTATGTCTTATACGGATTCAAGAGGCCGCAAGAACAAGTATCCTATCTAAGGAATGGAGGTACCACTGGATCAGTATACCGAAACTAGTCTTTAATGAAGCTACGTTTGAAGTGTCTACCAATGAGGATGATCCCGCTCTTGAGCAAACATTTGACATGTAAAGTCAAAGGAAAGGGATGACCAAAGGGCTGAGAATTTTTTATGCTATATACCAAGTTCTACTTAAGCACATGGGTCCCAATCATGAGTTCAGTCTAAAAGTTGGGGCAGATAAGACGTGTGTTGAAATTGATCATATAATCTTTCATTTGGTGAGGAACAATAGTGTGAAGAAGTTATCACTTGACACTCCTTGGGACTATAAGTTACCGTTATCTTTCTTCTCGTTGCATCACTTAAGAGAGTTATATCTCAAAAAGTGTGTGATCTTCTTCATCAACCACCATTCACTGGATTTGTTAGCTTTACATCCTTATACATGGAATTTATATGTATCTCAGAAGACACACTTCTACATCTCCTATCAAAGTCTCCATTACTTAAGAACGTGACTCTGGTAAGTTGTTACTAAAATTGACTATTGATCTTTATGCATGGGTTTTCATCAACGGAAATTCATCAAAATGGCCACATTGAAAATATTTATTCGTAACAAAATGTAAATCAACGGTACCCAATCCCGTCTTCCACGAGGTATGGAGTGTAGACAACCTTACCCCTACCCCGAAGGTGGAGAGGCTGCAGAGGACCTCCGCCTTTTTGCGGAGTGAGGATCGAACCCTCTCCTCCGTCTCCAAAGGAGAGGAATTTTTCCAGTTTGTAACAAAATGTCAGACTATTATTATGTGTTCGTACCAAAATGACCACCAATTTCTCAAACTGTTGCGAAGTGCCTTAACTTTAGCGAAATTTGTTTTGCTTGCATAATTTTGGGAAAAAATAGTTCCAAGATGCACATTACATAAAAGGAAAGGAGAAATAGCTTGCTACATAAGTTTGCATAAATGGTGGTCATTTTGGTAAAAACTAAATTTAACATGACATTTTGCTAAAAAAAAACCATTTGTAAATTGGATATTTTAATGTATGTTTCATTATTATCTGAATATTTTAAGTTAGTGCAGATTAATATTGAATGGATGGAAGATATTGGAATTGGCAATTCTTCCATTACCAATTTTTTCAAGCTTTTGCCTGTGGTTGAAAATCTGTCTATTGATCCTTGGACTGTTACGGTAATACATCTACATGGTATATAATTTATTTTTCTAAAACTTTGGGATTATATTTTATTCTTATTGTTATCTTTTGGCTCTGGTTCTAGCGTTTTCTTCAGGATGGAGTCCCACTAAAGCTTCCAACTGCATTAGTCCACCTAAAATACGTGAATGTTGGTTATACGTGTTTAGATTGTAAAAGTAGGGTAGCTCTTCTTGCTCTTTTGATGAGAAGCTCCCCGAACCTGAAGAAACTAAAGATACAGGTAACTTACATTCTGTATCCTATTTAAATAAATTCTTATGCCAAACTACACTTGTGCAACAGTTACTGTTGGTTCTTCCAGATTGGTGACTGCTTTGGGCCTGAATCCGAGACATGCTCCTTTACATGCAAAGGTTGTTCAGATTTTTTGTTGGAGCATTTGAACGAATTTGAGATTATAAATGTGTCTGATGATAAGGATGAGTTGGATTTCGTAAAGCTTATATTGGCAAAGTCACCGGTGCTAAAGAAGGTGAATATATTTATCTGGAAGGGTGTTAATAAGGATTAAAAGTTGAGTATTTCAAGAGCTCTCTTAGCGTCCCCACGAGCATCACCGGCAGTAAGAATTATTATTGAACATGGTGTTTAGGTTTAATATAAGCCTTTTGAATGCATTTAGCTTCAAGTTACTGTAACCATTAATTTACAGTTGGGGATTGATTATGACAATGTACTTGCTTTGTTGGTTGGTCATTTGAGTTTTTGCAATGGTGCACAACAGATTGGATGTAAAGGTTTCAGCAGCAGATTTTTTTGGATCTTTTATTAATTTTGGTGTAAAAGCGGAGATGATTTTCAATTAGGAAAACTAACTCTAGCGTTATGATTTTCCTTCTCATTTACGGCCGTGCTTATATAGATATGCCTTGGTGTGAAGCTAATATAGATATGTCCTACTCGTTATGATTTTCCTTCTCATTTTGGGTTCTACTTCAATGGCTTGTGATGATTTATTGCCTTGGCATATGTTTTTCCAGGTTAAAAATATCACAGAAGTGTTATTTCATAAAGAAGTAGCATGATTATGTTTAAGCTGAATGTCAACGGATTTCTTGCGACTTTTGTATAGTTGAGTGACATATATAGAGATCTAGCTATATATGATAACAGCATTCTTGCAACCTTGTTTCGACTTTCGAGACAGTTGAAAAAAATGATAACTCTTCATTTTGAACTAGAAAAAATGAATTGAACAAAAGTAAAAAGTTTCTCAATAAAAATAAAATACTTACCTCATTTTTGTGGTCCCTCTTACAACTTGATTTTTTATCAAAATTTTAGAGGGCAGGATTTTAGCTTGCAAAATTTATTCGACATTAAGCTTATTAGGTGGAGTCACGAGACCAATGCCAAACCAATGTGGCAAGGCGGCAAGCTGACACTACCATACCGGACCTCAGCGTCCAAGCCGCGAGTGAAGCTCTGGGCTTATGTCAAATGAGCAATTATTATTTTATTTATTTCCTTTTTTTTTTTTTTTTTTTAATATTGATTTTGTGTTTTAATTGAGTATGGTGAGACCTAAAAGCGGGTTTTTTTAATTTATTTTAATTAATTTTTTTTGTTGACTTTGTATTTAGATTATTATTATTAGGGTAAAATGCAAAAATAGTCCCTAAACTATCACGAAATCGCAAAAATCGGACTAAGACAAAAAGTCACGCAAAACAGCCACTAACATTAAGCAAATTTGCAAAAAAGCCACCGAAAGGCATTTTCCGTTAGTTTTCCCGTTAAGTTTCATGTCACTGAGGGTAAAATCGTCACTTCACTGCTTTATGTCCACGTGTCATAGCAATGTTACTTTAGGGACTAAATTTGCAAAGTAACTTTTAACATATATTTCACAGCCACCACCACCCTCTACTACCACAACCACACAATCACCCTTTACTCTTCATCTTCATCTTCTCTAGTGACCAAACCCAGATTTCGGTGACCAATCCTGAATTCTGGCCACTTTTTCTTTTTCTTTTTGTACAACAATCTCTTCTGGGTTGGTATAATTTCTATACGTTATCATATTTCTTTGCCGACTAGTCAATCAAATATAAAACCACTAATTACCATTTCAAACTAATAAAGTGAGTTTCCCATGAGAAACAACATGTATTAACTTAATTATATCAGCATCATAGCAGCCTGAATCCCAACATGTCTTGTATACTGCAATCCTAGCCATTGGTGCACCAGCTCTTGCGCCTCCACCAGCCAACCCCTTGTAATTCATGTTCTCCACATAGCGGCCACCGGCAGTTGAGGCCGTGTGGCTCCCATGACCGTTACTGTCTCTTGGAGACCTGTAAGATACTTTCTTTCTTGGATTATCATCACCTTCGTATTGTTCCAGTTTATTGTTCTCTTCTGCTTCATAGCCACTGTGGTAATATATTGCTCCTATCACTTTCCTATTTGAAAATTAAAACATATATGAGACCAAAGATCTCATGTGGAATCATTCATGGAATTTAGAGGTAGCAATTGTGACTCATTTACATAGTTTGACTTATAATTTTCGTGACTTTCTACTGTATAAAAAGTGGTATTCATTATACCAATCAAGGCGATATCTGCAATGAAGATGGCATTAATTGCAACCTTGAAAAACTTTTACTTTCTTATAATGCTAAGGCCCCACTAATCCAATATTATTCACGAATATACATATATAATATTCTGACACTTTAGTAAATTCTAACTAATAACCAAAAGAATTAATGTTTTGGAAAGGGTTAATGACATGTAATAGCTACATACTTTTTCACTTGTGCCATTATCAGATACCAACCCAAAATATTACAAAAAATACCCTACAAACTTTCATATTTTTGGGTCGATATCATCATTTTACCTACAAAATTGGGTAATCATATTCCGGTCATCTTCTCCACTTCTTCCGGCCACTTTTTGGTAATCTTTTTCCGGTGTGTTCCATTATCCATTCATCTTCTCCACTTCTTCCGGCCACATAGATGCCATATCATTCCCGGTCATCTTCCCCAATTTTTCCGACCATTTTCTTCGGGTGGCCGTCTTTAATTTCCGGCCATTTTAAAAACCACCCAAAAAACTTAAATTTAAATCTACACTACAAACATAACATAACAATCTATACTAATCGAGCACAATTAAAAACAACCACCAAGACCTTACTGATTTTCAATGGCTTCTCCATTAATATTGAAGCTGGGAAATCAACTGCGTTGGTTGGACAAAGTGGGTCTGGAAAATCTACCATAATTGGGCTAATTGAGCGGTTTTATGATCCATTTAACGGCATTGTCAAACTTGACGGAAGAGATATAAGGTCGTACCAATTAAGAACTCTAAGGAAGTATATTGCACTTGTGAGCCAAGAGCCGACGTTATTCGCTGGCAGTATTCGTGAAAACATCATATACGGGGCTAGTGAGGTTGTTACTGAAAGGGTTAATGGCATGTAACAGTCAACACTCAACACTGACCAACTACCAGTGTTTTAAAGTCTGTTTTTTTAAAGTCTGTTTTTATATAAAAAAGTTCCAATGAATAATTTTTTACCGGTGTAGCCGGTTGCCTGTAATGCCACGTAAGCAAACGTACGATAATGAAACAAAACTTATAAAGTTGGATGGGTATTTTTGTAATATTTTGGGTTGGTATCTGATAATGGCACAAGTGGGAAAGTATGTAGCTATTACATGCCATTAACCCTTTTGGAAAATACTAAAATGAGGGGGAAACAATAAACCCACCTGTATCAATGAAACCAATAATGACATTAACTTGGTTCGTGGTTGAAAAACAGGGGATTTCCATGGTTTCTTCCTCGCTAAGACCAGTGAAATCCCATGAATGTGTTGTACGCAGTTTTCTCTTTGTATTCTCAAACACTGATACTACTCCTTCCATCTCTGCAATTATAAGATAGGGAACACTTATAATGATATTCATGTGTATATGCATTCGGTTAAAGCTACTTAATGTAATGTGCATTGTAATTTTGGCCACTTTTAGTTTCGTAAATTTTGAGTCTTTTGGGTCACTTAACCAACGAAACATGATAATTTGGTCACTTGGTAACTCATATATTGAATATCTGGCAACCAAGTGACCAGGCGGATCTGATATTAAATATTACAGTTGCGTCATATAAAAATACAAGTTGAGTCACTCAATTACTTGTTTAAATTTTCTATTTATTTTATTAAGTAAATGATTTATGAACTTCTTCAAAAGCATTTATAAGATTAGTTACCTACTTAATATTATTCAATTCATTATACATTAACATCTACATCTGTGTGCGTAGATAGATGAAGTAAGAAAATTACTGGCAATTTGAAGTGCTTGATCTTCAGTTAACTTGGCAGCAAAACCTTTAAATCCGTGTTTATAACTATACAAATACGCAGCCTTTGCTTCTTCAACACTGTAAAAAAAATCAACAATCACCAACAAAATTTACTAGATTATTAAAATGTGACTAACACAGGATTCAATATACACCAGCTGATTCATGAAGTGCAATACTAGTCCAGTTCTGGCAAAGAAATATGATAACGTATAGAAATTATACCAACCCAGATGAGATTGCTGTACAAAAAGAAAAGGAAAAAGTGGTCGGAATTTGGGATTGGTCACCGGAATTTGGGTTTGGTCACCGGAGGAGATGAAGATGAAGGGTAAAGGGTGGTTGTGTGGTTGTGGTGGTAGAGGGTGGTGGTGGCTGTGAAATGTATGCTAAACGTTACTTTGCAAATTTAGTCCCTAAAGTAACATTGCTATGCCACGTGGATATAAAGCAGTGAAATGATGATTTTACCCTCAGTGACATGGCACTTAACAGGAAAACTAACGGAAAATGCCTCTCGGTGGCTTTTTTGCAAATTTGTGTAACGTTAGTGGCTGTTTTGCGTGACTTTTTGTCTGAGTCCCATTTTTGCGATTTCATGATAGTTTAGGGACTATTTTTGCATTTTACCCTTATTATTATTATTTAAAGTTTTTTTTAACAACAGCTTTATTAAAAAAAATGTTTAATTTAGATTTAGACATTAACGTTTCATATTAAGATTCAGATGTGCGAATTAGATTCAGATTCAGAATCTCTTAATAAACAAACATCACCTTAAGCTTATTATTAGTATCATTACCGGGCCAACCGAGTATTTGCACAATGCAATAATTAGTGATGGACGATGGTTCAACGTCTGATGGGAGTTTTACTATCTATTATGATTAAAATGAAAATTAAATATGTTTCTTGGATTTGTTTCCCAAAGATTTGGTATAGCGTATGTAGTTTTCTTATATACTTCTTTAAAGCGCTAATTGATTTATGAGTGTTAGGTATGATACCGGAGGTAGAGGCGTTAGCACGCCGTTGCCATATGCGTTGCCCTAGGGCGTTGCTTGTTGTTTTTGTTTGTGTCAATGGTTTAAAACTTTATTTTTCTTATTATTATTTTTTTGATTTTTAATCCCAGTTTACATATATTATACCTCATTTAACCAAATTGATCTTTTTACCAAAAAACATATACTCTCATATCTTTCTACCAAATAACTTTTAACATCTATTTTTAAAACATTCCAATAAAATCACAATTCACTTTCAAATATATTTTCATCCACTCTTCATATTTCATACACTTTTAATTTGTACGAAAAAAATCTTCTGGCTTGTTCACTTCCACACACCGTCGAAATATCAAAGATGGTATTCTATGGGGATAACATTCGTAAGGAAGCGGTTATCGATTTACCTTTGCAGTTTGAGATCGCATAATCATCTAAAGATGAATAAAGGAAAGCATAT
The DNA here is from genome assembly GCA_030686995.1 of Artemisia argyi. NCBI lineage: Eukaryota > Viridiplantae > Streptophyta > Magnoliopsida > Asterales > Asteraceae > Artemisia > Artemisia argyi. The sequence continues at coordinate 25,022 of JARVZY010002551.1, forward strand.
GAGGAATGCAAAGACATTCCGCAAGAAAAACTAGTTTTGATTGACATTTTTTAGATGAAGAAGCTTGGAAAAATTGGAAGATTAAAGATGATTTGTGGAAAATCGCGGGAAGAATACAAAATAACGTCAGTGCTAAAGTTAGATGGATGCATGAAAAATACAAACAGGACGTTTGTGTTTTTCTTATCGTATTGTTTTTTCAATTTCGTATTGTTTTTTAATTATCGTATCGTAACTTTTATTTTTATTTAATGAATGTTAAATTAGGACGTTCTTAACTTATTGTTTTTAATTATCGTATTGTATTTTTATTTTATTTTTATTTTTAAATTTAATGAATTATAAATTAATGTGTTTGAAGAATGGAAAGAAATTAAATATAGTGGGTCTCAAAAAAGTGGTGTTATGATGTTATTAGTAAAAGGGTATTTTCAGGTGTAGGTGTTAAAAGTAGGATACTAAGGGTGGTGGCAATGGCAGCGGTATGTGCATCGGTATGGCCCATACCGGCGGTGAACACCGCCACCACCTAGGCGGTATGGGTGAGCAGTTTGGCTGGGCGGCATTTCATGATTCAACGGCATTGAGCATTTATCAAGTCGAACGTTGGAGCAAATTGTACCGTTGGGAGCAAATTGGGTTGAGAGGTATAGAATCATGGTTGACACTAAAAAAGGGTTGAGAGATATGAAAAAAGTATGAATGAGGTGAAATGATATTATTGGTGGATTGGGAGGTATGAGGTTTTTTCAGAAGCATGATTGCCACCGCCCTAATGTAGTACCGATGTGACTGTATTTTTGTTGTTAACACTGTTATCACACTGATGCTCTAACGAGGCAACTTCAATATGAGTGCTATTATGAGAAAATATGAATCTGAACTGAACGAAAGTTGACCCTGATTGAACCCCTAAATTGAACCCATTCTGAACTTAGCGCACGTATAAAGAAAGTTGTTGTCAGTAGTCAATACCCCGTTTGCACATGCGAATAAATTAAAGTAGCACATATTCATCCCCTCTTTTTGAGACTCGACTCAGCAAGCCCTAAAAAAAGCAATCATTTCATGGACAGAGTTGCAAAACAGCTTCAATAATAAGTAAGTACATTTCAGAATTCTGATTTCAGTAACCATCTCATTGTTATTCTTTAAAATGTGGTGCTAATTTAATTTATTTGATTTAGGTGAAATTAGGCTTTTGTTCTTCAAATTAGGAAAACCTTAATTTTCAGTTAAATTATGCAGGATTAACATGCTAAGGGGGTGTTTGTTTAAGCTTATTTATGAGCTTATCAGCTTATATGTTTTCGGCTTATGTTTCATAAGCCTTATTTTTATGGCTAATTTTGGGACTTATGGGGTTAGTTAATTTTATGTAATAACAAACTTATATAAAGTCACAAGTTTCGAAATAAGCCGAAAATATTGAGCTTAGGAAATATAAGCTGAAAACAAATAAGCCCGTAAGCCCATAAATAAGCTTAACCAAAATATATATAAACTACTAGTTAATATTTACTCAAAGTGAAAAAATAGAAAGATAAATTTTGGTAAATAGAAATATACACAAGGGGTACCTCGGTTAGGCCGTGTACATGCGAGTCAAAGACTCATCCTCCAAAATAACCTAAACAAGGAAAGCCTCGTCTTCTTACGTCAGAAGAGGTCTAGGGTTCACACCTCACTAGGTACACATTGGGAGTGGTTAGGGTAAGGTTAAGAAATGGTCGCGGGGATACAACGGTGACGCCGCGTACATCTCACTCTCCCTGGGTTACCAGAATAGGAAAACTTCATCCGCTTAATAGTTTATTAAAGGAAGGCTATGTGTGTAAATGCAGTGACGTATACATCATGAATTGAAATAACAAACCCAAAAGAATGTGAGCACATAGTAGCTAGGAAATATGAGTGCACGTTATTCAATTAAGCCTTTTGATTGCTTTACCTAAATACAGCAATTTGTATCGTTAGATTTGTTTAATATGCTGTTTCATGCTTTAAGTTTTTATTTTTTGTTGGGTTAAAATTTGAACGTGCATATATATTCAAAGGATGTTGTTACAAACACATCAGATTTCAAAAGGACAATCCCCTAAAGGAAACTGAAAAAGTTCAACGGATAAAGGAAAATCTATACTAAAAGTTATTTTATAAGTCGCTACCAAACAGACATACTTGACAAGTTAAAAGCCAAAATAAAAATGACAGTCACTTTTGGAACATTCAGTAGCAGAAGAACAATAGCAGGCGTATACCAAAACAAAAAGCAGCAACAGTTCTACTTTTGCTTCCCTTGAACTTGCATATTCACCCACCAAACAGTGGCCACTTGAGCAAAATAAGCAGAATTGCGGACTTGTGAGCCTACTAATTTCAATCTAATAGCCACTTGATCTTTTGACATCTTGGGAGAATCCAATAAGAGTCACGCAAGAAGAATAAGTGACTATGCAATCATTAACTTTGCATAAAGAACATACCTTTTTTTTTTACATGGATACCATTTCAAAATATATATTGTGTCGGTAATCTTTCCTGGATTGCTATCTTTAGGTATACGTTGTTGTTTTGATAGTTTTTATGCATTTTTAATGCTTAATTACTGTCCATAGTTGCAATAATATTATTGATTGTGTTCATGGTTCTGCGAATCCTAATCGATCATTTGACCCAATATATATCATTAGCAGAAGTATATCGACCAAAGTTTATCTTAAAATGATCTTTTGATTTACTAATTTTGCAGCATTATTCTGTATCTGTCCAACAAGAATGTTATAAGATGGATAGGATTAGCAACCTTCCTTCAACCGTTATAGAAACCATCTTATGTCTTATACCGATTAAAGAGGCAGCAAGAACAAGTATCCTATCTAAGGAATGGAGGTACAACTGGATCAGTATACCCAAACTTGTCTTTAATGAAGATACGTTTGAAGTATCAACCACTGAGGATGATGATCTCTCTATACTTGAGCAAACATTCGACATACAAAGTCAAAGGAAAAGGATGACAAAGAGATGTAAACTATTCTATGCTATATACCAAGTTCTACTTAAGCACATGGGTCCCATACATGAGTTCAGTCTAAAAATTGGCGCAGATAAGACGTGTGTGGAAATTGATCATATAATCTTTCATTTGGTGAGGAACAACAGTGTGAAAAAGTTATCACTGGACACACCTTGGGGTTGGGGCTATAAGTTACCTTTATCTTTCTTCTCATTGTATCACTTAACAGAGCTATATCTCAATATGTGTACTATTGGTCATCAACAACCATTCACTGGATTTGGTAGCCTTACAACCTTATACATGAAATTTGTACGTATCTCAGAAGACACACTTCTACATCTCCTATCAAAGTCTCCCTTACTTAAGAACGTGACTCTGGTAAGTTCTTACTAAAACTGAGTATTGATCTTTATGCATGGGTTTTCATCAACGGAAACTCATCAAAATGGCCGCATTCAAAATAATTATTTGTAAGAAATGTCATACTATTATTTTGTGTTTGTACCAAAAAAACCACCAATTACTCAAATTATTGTTGCGAAGTGCCTTAACTTTAGCGAAATTTGTGTTGCTTGCATAATTTTGGGAAAAAAATAGTTCCAAGATGCACATTACATAAAAGGAAAAAACAAATAGCTTGCTAAATAAGTTTGCATAAATGGTTGTCATTTTGGTAAAACTCAATTTAACATGACATTTTGCTAAAATAAAACCTTTTGTAAAGTGGCTATTTTAATGTATCTTTCATTATTTATCTGAATATTTTAAGTTTGTGCAGTTTGATATTTCATGGACGGAAGATAGTGTAATTGGCAATTCTAGCATTACCAATTTTTTTGAGCATTTGCCTGTGGTCGAAAATCTGTCTATTTATCCTTCGACTGTTATGGTAATATCATCTAGATGGTACATAATTTATTTTTGTAAACTTTGGGATTATATTTTATTCTCATAATTAATCTTTTTTGTTGGCTCTGGTTCTAGCGTTTTCTTCAGGTTGGAGTCCCACTAAAGCTTCCAACTGCATTAGTCCACCTGAAATACGTGTATGTTGGTCATACTTGTCTCGATTGTAAAAGTAGGGTAGCTCTTCTTGCTCTCTTGATGAGAAGCTCCCCAAACCTTAAGAAATTAAAGATACAGGTAAACTTACATTCTGTATCCTATTTGAATAAATTCTTATGCCAAACTACACTTGCACAACTCTTACTGTTGGTTCTTCCAGGTTACTGTCTGCTTAGAGCTTAAACCCAAGACGTACTCCTTTACACTCATAGATTGTTCGAATATTTGGTTGGAGCATTTGAAGGAATTTGAGATTATAAATGTGTCTAATGATAGGGATGAGTTGGAGTTTGTAAAGCTTATATTGGCAAAGTCACCTGTGCTAAAGAAGGTGAATATATTTATCTGGAAGGGTGCTAATAAGAAGGAAAAGTTGTGTATTTCAAGAAGTCTCTTAGCGTCCCCACGAGCATCACCGGCGGTAACAAATATTATTGAACATGGTGTTTAGGTTTAATATAAGCCTTTTGAATGCATTTAGCTTCAAGTTACTGTAACCATTAATTTACAGTTGGGGATTGATTATGACAATGTACTTGCTTTTGTTGGTTGGTCATTTGAGTTTTTGCAATGGTGCACAATAGATTGGATGTAAAGGTTTCATCAGAAGATTTTTTTGGATCTTTTATTATATTTGGTGTTAAAGTGGAGACGGTTTCAATCAGGAAAACTAACTCTAGCCTTATGATTTTCCTTCTCTTTTACGGCAGTGTAGTTGCTTATATTGATATGCCTTTGTGTGATGCTAACGATAGATTCTGTGATGTACGTATTCGAGAATTGAATCATGATATGGTAAATTGTTGCACCTGAGTTCTGGATTTTTTATGTTGCTTTTTGTGATAATATTACTGTGTAAGTAAAAGATACCAGGTACTACTTCAATGGCTTGTGATGACTTATCACCTTGGTGTATTTTTTTACAGGTTAAAAATGTCACACAAGTGTTATTTCATACAGAAGCTAGCATGATTATGTTTAAGCTGAATGTCAACGGATTTCTTTTGACTTTTCTATAGTTGAGTAACATATATAAGAGATCTAGCTATATATATTTTTTGAACGAGATCTAGCTATATATGATAACAACATTCTTGCAACATTGTTTCGACTTTCGAGACAGTTAAAAAAGAAGAGTAAATTGCAAAAATCGTCCCTAAAGTTTGACCAATTTGCATGTTTCGTCCCAAATATTTCGAAACTGCAAGGATCGTCCCTAAATTTTGGCCCGTGTGCATGTATCGTCCCTAAAGTTTTGGCCCCGTGTGCATGTATCGTCCCTAAAGTTTTGGCCCCGTGTGCATGTATCGTCCCCAAAAAGGACTATATATGCCCCAAAGGTTAACTTTAAGGACGATCCTTGCAGTTTCAAAATATTTGGGACGAAACATGCAAATTGGTCAAACTTTAGGGACGATTTTTGCAATTTACTCAAAAAAGAATGATAACTCCACATTATCAACTAGGAAAAATGAACAAAAGTAAAAGGTTTCACTTTTGTAGTCCCTCTTACAACTTGATTTTTTAACAATATTTTAGAGGGCGTTATCAAGTTTTTTATTTAATGAAAAGGTAGGGGATGGGAAGGGAAATTGAAAATATGGGTATTCTTAAGTTTTTGACAAAATTACATTGATGGTCCCTGTGGTTTACTCGGTTTGCAACTTTAGTCCTTAAGTCAAAATAAGTACACCAGAGAGACCTAATTTTGTAAACTTGTCACCCTTTTAGTCCCTAAATTTGGATGGGCGTTAGTTTATCCGTTAAGTTATTTGCACCGTTAGTCCTCATTTTTTGCACCGTTAGTCCTCATTTTTTGCACCATTAGTCCATCCGTTAATATTTTGCACCGCTGTCCATCTTTTTATGTTTTCGTCCATTTTTTAACGTTCTCGTCCGTTTTTTTTACATTTTCGTCCATTTTTTACGTTTTTGTCAATCTTTTTACGTTTTCGTCTATTTTTTTACGTGCTCGTCCGTTTTTTAACGTTTTCATCCACTTTTTTTTATGCTTTTGTCAATCTTTTTACGTTTTCATCCAATTTTTTACGTGCTCGTCCGTTTTTTTTTAACGTTTTCGTCCATTTTTTACGTTTTTGTCAATCTTTTTACGTTTTCGTTCATTTTTTTTTTTACATTTTTTCTCCCTTTTTTTATTAGGTAAGTATACTAAAAGAAAACTTGACATTTGATAAAAATGTTTCTGTATCGATTTTAAATCACGATTTTGACCATTTTCTGATCCGAATCATCAAAAGTGTAAAACACGAAAGTTGTCCGGAATGATATTTTACATCAAGAATCATGAGATTTTAACCTGAAAAATGAAGAAACAATGGCTGTTTACTACCAAAACTTAAGCCATTTTCTACCAAATTCATAACTTATAAACTTATAAACTCTTGTAAATTTTGTACTTGTGTAAATCATCAAACTTATTTGAAAAAACGGACGAAAATGGATAAAAACGGATTAAAATATATGAAAATGTGAAAAAAAAAACTGATGAAACATGTAAAAATGGACAAAAACAGATAAAAACATGAGAAAACGGACGAAAACGTAAGAGATGTTCATATAGTTTTCTCCTCTAAGACATATACACTGACCGGTGAGCCCGATTTGATATATAACGAACGAATGATAACGAACGAAAATGGCTTAAGTTTTGGTAGTAAACAGTCCTTGTTGTACATTTTCTGGTTTTAATCTTGCGAGTCTTTATGTAAAACATCATTCCGGACAACTTTTGTGTTTTACACTTTTGATGATTCGGATCAGAAATGGGTCAAAATCGTGATTTAAAATTGATGCAAAAATATTTTTATCAAATATCAAGTTTTCTTTTAGTATACTTACCTAATAAAAAAATGGGCAAAAACGTAAAAAAAAATGGATGAAAACGTAAAAAGATTGACAAAAACGTTAAAAAAATGGATGAAAACGTTAAAAAAAAACGGACGAGCACGTAAAAAAATGGACGAAAACGTTAAAAAAGCGGACAAGCACGTAAAAAATTGGACAAAAATGTAAAAAGATTGACAAAAACGTTAAAAAAAATGGATGAAAACGTTAAAAAAACGGACGAGCACGTAAAAAAATGGACGAAAACGTAAAAAAAATGGACGAAAACGTTAAAAAATGGACGAAAACGTAAAAAGATTGACAAAAACGTAAAAAAAAAGAAGAAGAAAACGTAAAAAAAAAAAAGGACGAGAACGTTAAAAAATAGACGAAAACGTAAAAAGATTGACAACGGTGCAAAATATTAACGGAGGGACTAACGGTGCAAAAAATGAGGACTAACGGTGCAAAAAATATTAACGAAGGACTAACGGTGCAAATAACTTAACGGATAAACTAACGCCCATCCAATTTAAGGACTAAAAGGGTGACAAGTTTACAAAATTAAGTCTCTCTGGTGTACTTATTTTGACTTAGGGACTAAAGTTGCAAAACGAGTAAACCACAGGGACCATCCGTGTAATTTTGTCTAAATTCATGGAAACGTAAACGAAATACAACAACATAATGAACCAAAGAGTGTTAAATGAATTGATTTTGGAATACCTAGAGTTGTTGTAGCGGGTCAGGACACATACCCAAACTATTTAAGGATCATCTCCCCACTTCATAGTAGAATCTATGTCAGGATCTCCTCCCAATCAAGAAACATTTATCTAAACAGGGGGAAGTAGTAGTGCTTTTGGGAATGGTGACCGGTTTGCAGATGGCCGGGGAGATTTAGGTGAGTATATTGATTAGGGAAATAGGCACGTAGTGAGACCAAGTGGTTCTGATAATGGGGACCCATTTATAGATAAACGGGGAGACAGAGGGTAGGATATAAACAAGGCCTACAGGACGTGGCCCTATCGCCAAATTGGTTGATGGACATGTTTCAAAACATATCACCACAGGGTTTGTTGTTGTTTGCTGTTATGGTTCCCTTTAAGGTTATTGTTACTGCTTATTTTTTGCTAAATTTAACTTTTACTTTTATAGTTCCAAATAGCTTCATGATTAGCAGTGTGGGATCTTTTTTATCATCTTCTACTGATAAAGGAAAGGGAAAGTTGGTTGAAGATCCAAAAATAATGCATAAGGGGATTGATTACTCTCAGATACTTTCTCATTTTTGGCCCAAAGAATTACAAATTGAACATGACTCAATTGTTGCAATGAAAGAACAAGAGCTAATTGATCAGGAAGAGCAACAGTTGATTCAGGAAGAAAAGGAAAAGGTGGAAAAAGAAACTGAAGATTTGAAGAGGTATAAGGAGTGGGTGGAAGAAAAGATAAGAATAGATGCTGATATAGAACTCTCCAAGTTGGTTAAAATTGAAGAACAAGAAGTTCCAACTTATGATGTTCAAGCTTGGGTGAGAGAGTTCTCAGCAAAGAAAAGAAAAGAAGATGCTGCTGCTAGGAGAAAGAAGAAGATTCTCAGGGGTCCAACACCTTTGCAACAAAGAAGAGAGCAAGAAAGATACCTAAAGAATATGAAGGGATGGAAACTGGTACAGTTGAAGCCTAAGTCTGATCAAGAGGTTTTTAACTTGTATCAACAAGCTAAGAAAGAGATGGATACCTTCTATCGTATGGGTTGTGCTGAAGATTTAGAACACTTTGCTCAAATGAAAAAGAAGTTGGTACCTGATGAAGTAGTTGAGGCAGAGCATGTACAAGAAATAGAAGCTGAAATTCCTCCTAGTCAAAGGATTAAAAGAAAAAGTATTGGTCACAAGACTTTTACTAGGAAGAAGCAAAAGATCTCTGAAGAAAGCAGTAGTGAGATGGATAAAGCAGAAGAGGTTGAAAAAGAACAAGAGACAACTTTGGCTGTGTTAGAAGAATCAGAAAAACCTTTAGCTGAAAAACATCCTATCATCTCATATACTTTCAAGATAAGAGGTGGAAGTGAAGGATATTGGGAATTCATGAGATCAAATCATGAAGTTCAAGGTTTTAAGGAAACTTCACAGATTTTTGATAAGATGGATAGAGATGATATTATTGCTATATGGGGATTATACAGAGAGAAATATGATGGAAAGAAGATGGATACTGTTCTTGATATTAATCTAGCATTTGAAAAAATAATGTATCGCTTCTTGAAGAATATGTTTAATCCTCAGCCTGGTGAAGAAGAATGGAATGAAATTAGTTGCAGCAAGGTACATAAATGGTTTTTGTATCAATCTTGTGGAGTTCATGAGTTAAGGATTGGTGCAGTTACTTTGTTTTTGTTGGTAGAGAAAGACTATCCTAGTCTAAATAAGTATCCTGAGATACTTAGATAGATGTTGAGACCTGGATTTCTCAAGTGTCAAAAACAGCCCGCGTCAGACAATCAAGCTTATACATTGATGCAAAAGTACAAAAAGATTTTGAATCCAACTGATTGAAGAAGCTTTCAAAGAATTTTAGAAGAGTTGAGTGTTTGGAAGCATCCTCCTCGTGTTTAATTAAGCTTTGAAGAAACTTAATTATTTAAGAATAAATATTAAGTTTAGGGGAGGATTGTTGGGTTTTGAATTATGCTGCTAAGTTAAACTGCTGCTTGGTGAATATGCTGCTAAGGTTAAAGATTCTGCTGCTGTTATTCAAAGTGCTGCTATGGGAAAATACTGCTAGTGGAATCTACTGCTGAAGAAATATGCATGTATACGGAATAGATAATTATAGAATAGATTGTGTTTATATTTTATAAGTCTAGAATATTCTTATCTTGTGTAGAAAGGCATTGTAAACCTAGTAGGACTCCTTGGCCTATAAAAGGAGGATCCTAGGGTTAGATTGAGTACGTTTTTGTTTAGCTTCGTTTACACTTCAAGGTTGTAAAACCCTAGCATTGTCGAGTGCTCGTATAATTAATATATTGAAGTGTTGATTGTGAATTATAATTCTTCTTAAGTTAAGCTTTAATATTCCGCGTTTTAGCTTAAGTGTTTTAATCAAGTCAACTTCTATATAAGATCGTTTGCTCAACTGGGATCAACAGTTGTTGCTCATGAGGAGACATATCAAATATATCATTATCGTGGCATGTATTGAAGGTTGGTACCTTAGAGAGTGCACTGATGTCATAAACAGGAGGTGTGTCAGAGTCCAAGTCGTACTTAGCCTCCTGAAGATTTGCCATAAAGATGCAGTTTGCATTGATATCCGCTCGGTCTTCCATTTCGTCCATAAGAGCCATAAAATCATTTTCCTTAGCTGACAACTGAAACCCTGCTTCTTCCTTTTGAGATAACAACAACGCTTTCTGCAGATATGATGAGTCCTTCTTTTTCAGCTTAGTAGGACAATTCCTTGCAATATGACCTACACCTTGACAATTAAAGCACTTCATCGGATTGCCCTGATTCACATTTCCATAATTCCCAACAACTAGAGTTGCCACATTCCCAATCTGATTACCCATTGTCTGACGTCTAACATTCTTACCCCTCCGATTTTCGACAAACCGGCCGATCTGATTCCCTGCATACTGACCCAACTGATTCCCTGCATATTGTCTTACATTCTGCATATTCTAATTACCAATATGAAATCCAGTAGCATAACCCAGCTGATTCTTAATAACTCCAACCATGTGTCCTCCTTGACCCATATTGAAACTCGGCTGAGCAATCTGCTTATTGCGAGTGTTCGATAAAATCCTTTGGTTGTTGTTTGTTAGTGTAGAATAGCGTCCTTGGAATGCCTTTGTCAAATAAGAAAATGCTTGTGCCAATGCAACAGTAGATTCATCATTGTCAGTGAACTCTGGTTCTTGGAATTGTGGATATTGTTGTTGTGGAATAACATGTTGTTATTGTTGGTAGACAGGTGTTGGTTGTGGAAGATGATGATGGTTGATGTGGTGTGTTCACTGGTAACGGTGTTTGTGTGTTAGCAATTAATGCGAGAGGATTATGCTTTTTAGCTAGTAATTCTGCCCTTACTTTATTTTCCTAAGCTTGGTTCCGCTTTAAGAAGTCGTACAACTGATCATAGTTAACTTCATGCAAGTTCTTTGTCTGATAAACAATGGTGACGTATCTTCCCCATTCTGGTTGTAACTCGTTCAGAAACTTGGTGTTGTTAGCTATGTTCTTCTGTGTGAAATTGTGTCTGGATAAGTTATTCATGATCTTATAGAACCTGTGATTTTACGACTCTATTGATTCACCAGGAATGGAAGTGAACTTGTGTAGTTCCTTGAACAATTGTGTTTCCATTTCCTGCTTCCCAATGTTTGTCCCGTACATTAACCTTTTGACTCTTTCCCAGACTGCATGAGCACTTCCTTATTATCCACAGTTGCATAAGTCATTTCACGTAGTCCAAGAAAGATGAGATGAAATGCCTGATCATCAGCTGCAATTTGTAGTCTGTCTTCCTTAGTGTACTAAGCCACAGTCTGATCTTTATAGAATGGTTGTATTGGAAGGGGGAGGGGGTTCCATTAGGATCTCCGGTCTCTAGGACTTGTTATGGTTTAAAGGGTCCGTTCAAAACAGAATTTACAAGAAGTTTTCCGTTTGGTTTGCTCTTAAGATAGCGCATCACACGACTAGCCCACTGTGAGTATCCACCCTTTAACAGCATGGGAGGTCGGTTTTTCGGTCGTTGTTACAGGTGTTTCACTAAAAGTTAAGTTCCTTTGTTGTAGAGTATCCACTCTTTGATAGTTGATCTTGAATCGGTTCAACGATGTAGGAGTTGAGTTTGGTGAAAGTTAAGTTCCTTTGTTGTAGAGAAATTTTGGTTTGAAAACTTAAAAACTACAATAACTTCTTTCCGGAGCGATTTTAGGCTTCAAAAATTTCATTACCCAACGTAGTGGGGCAACCTCACAATATTAAGGCTGTTCCGGTCGTTGTGACAGGTGTTTCACTGAAAACGGAGTTACGGTTCAAAAGTTATGGCCGTTAGAAGTTTTGTCGTAAAAAGTCAACTTTCTAACGCAAAAAGTCAACAAAATCCACCTAATTCTTAGACACGTTACAAAGTTCTTATGATGAGAATTACCATCATTTATTTTTACTTTTCTTTGATGCTAACAACATTACTGGCTGGGCAACTCGCAGCTCAACGCCATTGTATAACGCCAAATCACGGTGTTATAATGCCAGCCCACACAAAGCCACGTAGACATAACGTACCCCTCTTAGTTATGACACCGTGCCCTCTTAGGGGTTGTCAATGCACCCCTCACCTCAAATCCCTTCACTCACTTACACCCAATCCCCTTATGCCTAATCACTCTCCCACTTTCTCTTTCACTCACTCACTTTTTGTTGGCATCACACCCCTCACCTTTCACTAACTTTTTTTTTTCTTCTTTTTTAAATTCTATTAAAATTTATTAAAAGCTAAAATTTATTAAAATTAAATAAACATTACGTAATATTATTAAAAGACTAAAATTCCATTAAAACTTAAAAAAACGTTACATAATATTATTAAAAACATAAAATTAAACTTAAAACCATTAAATCCTACAAACTACATGGTCACCCGTATTTTTCTAGGATCCTTATTTTTTCTTGACTCCATTTGTAGGCTTTTTTTTTTTTTTTTTTTTTTCAATCCATTAACAACAACATATAGGCAACAAATTAAAAGATCCGTTACTCCTTTTTTAAGCTCCAACGGTCAAATAATTAAAGCTCCTAACGTATACTTTTCTTCCATTTTCAAACGGTAAAACTCCCCGCTCCATTGCCTTGCCGTGCTGTGGAGAGCACTGGCGGCGATGTTCCCGCACAGGAGCCACCTCTCACGGTGCCTCCCCGCATGCACCGCGAAGCCTCTTAGTTTGGTTGGAGGCATTGCTTTGCGACCAACATTTTACATCATATGCAGTGCTCATTTATTTCCACAATTTCCAACACTTTGTGTTCACATTTGTGACTAGATTCGGATCCAATCAAACCAACCATAAACATTTAATACTTGCCATTCTACAATACTATAATTGATGCACGTTCCATCATGTTCATCATCCCTTTCTCCGTCACTATAAATACCAACAAATTAAAATCAATGATTAACCATAAAGTATTCAAAGACAATGACAATTAATCAAACTTAATCAAACCTAACATAACATCCCAAAAAACACAAAAAAACAAACCAAAATTTATATAAAAAAACACATTAACATTTGATGATCTATCCACTTCACATCAACCACATCTTCACACACTCTTTAACACCCACTTAATTACTAGATTCACCTCTAGATCCAATCACACACACTATTCACACCTTCAACTATGTGTTGACCAACCGTTGACTTCACAATGAAGAGATCTTTCCTTCCAATGTACAGCATTGTCTTCCTCCTAGCAGCCGCCGCTGCCACTCTTTGCATCAAAATCATGCTCACCGGCGGCGGCGGCGCCGACACAATTTTTTTATACCAAAACACTCCCCATGAAGAAACTAAGAAAACCCATGTTTTCAATTCCACAATTTTGCAGTTTTCAGCTGTTGATTTAGCTGAAAACTCGCTCAGACAAAACGTCGAACAGTTGGTGGGTGGGAATATGCAAGGGTTAGATAAAAGGTCTTTTTTGTATGCTGGGAAACATAGGATTGATATTAGGGCCAGGTCAGCAAGGGGGGTCCCAGTGAATCTCCGGTCACCGGAGTTTTACCGGTTGTGGTTGGAGTTTAGGCGGTATTTGCAGACTTGGTGGAGGAATCATAAGTTTCAGGATGATGTAATGTCCGAAATGGCGAATGTGGTGAAAAAATTTAAGCGCGAGTTTAACGAGAGTGATTTAGGGGGGAATGGGAAGTTTAGGACTTGTGCCGTTGTGGGTAATAGTGGGATTTTGTTGAAATCTGATCTTGGTGGGGAGATTGATGGGAATGAGTTTGTTATTAGGCTAAATAACGCGCGAACGAGTGGTTTTGAGCGTGACGTGGGTTCCAAAACGAGTTTATCGTTTGTTAATAGTAATATTTTGCATTTGTGTGCTAGGAGGGAGAATTGTTTTTGTCACCCGTATGGCGAAAATGTGCCTATTATCATGTACATGTGTCAAATGATTCATTTTTTGGATTATGTGGTGTGTAACACGTCGCACAAGGCGCCTTTGGTTATTACTGATCCGCGGTTTGATGTTTTGTGTGCACGGATTGTGAAATACTATTCGGTTTTGAGGTTTTTGAGAGAAACTGGGAAGCCGTTGGAATTGTGGGCGGATTCTCATGATGGGTCTAATTTTCATTATTCGTCGGGTATGCAAGCGGTTATGCTTGCGATAGGGATGTGTGAAAAAGTTAGTATTTTTGGGTTTGGGAAATTGGATGGGGCTAAGCATCATTATCATACTAATCAAAAAGGGGAGCTTCATTTGCATGATTATTTAGCGGAATATGATTTGTATCAGGATCTTGTGGAGAGACCTGAGGCGATACCGTTTGTTTCAGATAAGTTCAAGTTCCCTACTGTTGTTATACATAGATGACACGTTTTGGTATACATTGTTATTACGAGTAGGTGAATTGATTTTTGTCAAATTGTTTTGTTGTAAGTGTCCCTTAAATATGGGATGAAATGATATTAGTGATAGAATGGTAAAGGAATACAAGATGTAAAAGTAACAATGAATTTGAAGAAATTCATGTTTCTTGTTTGTAATTTGAAATCGTAAGTTCAATTGATACTTTGTTGTATTAAGAAAACGGCTGCACAATTATGATGAGTGTTTTCTTGTTTCATTTATGGTCTGCTAATCCTTTTCCGAAACTAGAGTCGGTATTCATACTATGAATGTGTGAATTTTGAACCATGTATAGGTAATTGTCCGTTTCATACTTTCATACTATTTGCTATCGTGCATTCATTGATGATTGTTACCCATAGATACTTTCTTGTTGAACTAATATTTCCTCCCATTATATCATACACCAATAAAGCTTTACTAGCATAAGATCCAAAATAAATGAACCCAAGTGGGAATTGGGGAGTAAGTCGAGAGCCAAATGTGGAGTCTTGTGTTGCAAAATTATCGAGTTATTATAGATGTTACATTGTTTTTGTACAGTTTGGCCTTTATATGTGAGAGTCCAGTGACTCAGTGAGGACCTTAGGAGGAAGTACACGTATCCCTTTGAGCAAATCCCTTGAAGCATGAAACATGAAATTGTCCTACTGACATTGAGAACGACATCTCTTTTTTGTTACTTTCAAAGATGAACCCCATATTTTATATTCTGGAATCAGGTTATGTACCATTATTACGATAACATGATGTGGATATTGATTACTGTTACATATATTTTTTACTTGTTACTTTTATGACGCTACAAGAAGTTACAAAAAAGTTTCAGGGTAGGCACGTACATGCCCCACACACAGGCAAAGTCATCGTTCTACCACCTTCTTATTAAACCTTCAAACGGATCACGACATTGGCATCAGGTACCTCTCTACCACCTTGTTCTAAAAAAATATTCGATGCAGACTGTTGCTGTTAGGTTATTGAGTTATGGGAATGTAGAGAGAAACAAAGAATATGTATCACTGCGTATTTTTGCTGTCATAAACAAGTAGAGTAAAGATCACGTATGCATAGACACTACACGATCTAAAACAGAATACAAATAGTTACCAACTTTAATAAACGGTCGTGCCTAACTAAATATACACAGGTACATGTGGAGCCTTATGATAACAGATATTGAAGTCACACGGATCATCTATGCTGCTGAGAAACCACACTACATGTACGCATACTGTAATAGTTGGGTACCGGAAGAGAATAAACATACTGGTAGCTTGTCTCAGTTTGACAAAAACAGAAAATGATTAACCATGGTGCTTAATTTCAATTTGAAATGTTTGTTAGGCAAAACGCATTAAAAGGAAGAAAAGAATTATACAAACACAGATAAATTAGTTGGTTTTGGTCGATCCATGTAATAGGTATACGCCCATAAGGATAAGGTTATATCTGATCCCAACCGGGTCGGGTCATAAATCCATTTCATGGCCATATTATTTCAGGTCATACTTTGAACTGTTTTAACATTATGTGTAATGTTTGACACGTCAAGTTTCTGGCCTGGAGTTATAGCGTTTTATTCCTAATGTCGATGAATATCCTTCAAAACGACTTAAGTTGTGGTTATAATGTATTGCTAAATCCAAGAAATTATCTATTGGACAATTTTTGGTTTTGGTAGTCAACTCATCATGTTAGGGCTACTTTAAGTTCAATGTACTCAAGTGTATTTTCTTTGAACTAAAGCTATATTTACCTTAAAGCTGTCTCTATTTCTCCAGAAGCTTGAGAAACCTTAATTTAAGTGGTGCTATTTTTTCTGTGTGATTCAATGAGCTTAATATGTAGTCTTATTTGGTAATTCTAATATAGTTTGTTTGCTTAGAATTTATATTTGGTACTCAGTAAGGCATTAGGGATTTTGCTTTCCATTACATTGATTTTTCTGCAATGCGCCTTCGTGTTAAATGCTGGTCTCCTCCAAAAGATCTCACTTGGCACATTTAACAAACATATCGCCATTTATTAACAGCAGATCATGATATCAAAGAGACCTAACCAAGAAAATGAATTCCTTGATTTAGAATAATAATATGATATACGTGATGTTAGTCTTGAAATCTTAAACCGAAGACAGGTAGTCTTACCAAAACAAATACACAATACTTATCTGATTGATCCCTAATTGTGCTTCAACCAGTGAGACCATGAGACACTTGAACAAAAAGAAAACCTTTGTCTCGCTATCCATCGTTAATCTTCATGCCCTCACTTGGCCATCGAAGTGAGGAACTTGACTGAACTGGAATGACATACGCACGGCAAGTTGACTGAATCGATGAAGGTTTTGTGTAGTCAAGTTTATGGTTCCCCATCTGTTTTAGGGGGTTCGTTAGATTGACGATAACTTGGTTTTCAAAAGCTTAAAACTTGTGTTTGTGACTGTAAAAAGAGCACTCTTTATAAATTGTCTATTAATTAGCTATTAGTTTATGTCAATGATGCTTAACATATGAGATACAACTTAATTTATTTACGTACCAAACTTTTCTTGTTGTGAAGGTGAGCATATACATTTTATTAAAGATTATTTACATACCAAACTTTTCTTACATTCGAAAGTATCAATCATTTTATTTAATCTAATTGATAAGATTAATCTCAACAATTTAATATACTCACTTTCATCTTCTTCTTCTTTTTTCAAATATTAATATATTTCAAATCGTTAATCATCAAGCGAAAAAAATATATATATCATTACGACAAGCATTTAATTATCTTTCTATAAATAGGTAATTTGATATACTTTTGACCCAAAAAAAAATGTGTTTTTTTTTTCTTCTGAAATTTGCATGAAAAAATCACGTGTGATTAAACACTAATTTGAATATTCTAATAATATCACATGTGATATTAGTGTTAAATCACATATGATATGTCACATATGATATGTAATATTATATGTGATTTAACACTGTGATATTACGATTTAACACTAATATCACATGTGATATTATTAGAATATTCAACTTAGTCTTTAATCATATGTGATTTCTCATGCTATTTTTATATGCGAAAAAAAAAAGAAGTTGAAAAAAACAAAAAATTAAAAGTTTGTCGAAAGTATATCAAAGAAACTGTCTATAAATAGATAATTAAATGTTGATCGTGACAGTATAATTTATTTTGTCTAACGATTAACGGTTTACGAGATATTTAAATTATAAAAAATGTAAAAAATATTAAAATATTTTTAATCCCAACCATTGATTTTATTTTAAATAAATGGTAAGGATGAGTCCTGTAAAAAAAATTTGTTATGTAAAATAACTTTTCTCGATACATTATATGCTAAATTTTCAAATTTTAGGACATTTACTATGAGATGTTTATAAAAAGGTTTAAAAACTATGAAAAGGTTTATCTTTTGTTTCAATCATAGTGAACTTGTGGTTTATATCTATGTGGCATGGAGAGGTCCAAGATCCTAGACCTCTTCATAATTTAATGCATGTGTGTTATGGTTGAACATTTAATATAATTGTAAAAGGTGGATATAGTGGTAATAGGTTTATAGTATCAAAAGTCTTATAAATTAATGATTTGACATGTTATAAACTTATTCAAAATCTTCACCACCATTGTGAATGCTCTTAAAATCATTTAACTATAAAGATCTTGTTTCTATTTTAGGGGTGTTTAAGATTACGTTTTACAGTAATAATAGCTTAGGATTGCAAAACTTTGTCTTCAAAGATAGGGTATCAACTGATGTTGCAAAACGCACATCATCACTTTTTATATATGCTCTCTCTCACAAAATTATTATTTGTCGACAAAACACACACAGTTTAAAAAAAAATATATTTATTACAGCTTTGATTATTAAAAAAAACAACCAAAACACAATTTTACCCTTTGACAATTAATCAATGCTTTTTAACTTAGTAAGTAAGAATATTAGTTAAGGGTAATATGGTAAACTTAAACAATTTCAACTTCTATTTTAGTGACTAATGCTAGTGGTAACCATATTTTCACAAAAGCAACCCTGTCACGTCAGCGCCAACTCAGCTTTCTCTCTCCACAACTCCACCAATCACAATTACCTAGTGGTGAACACAAAGCAACCTGCCCATTTACTCCTAATGTTCAAAAAAAATATGAAGAATAGTTGAAATTTTTTCAGTTGGTGAGGCAACCACTTTTTGCTTTGTGGGGTTGTGGTTGCCAAGCAACGCCTACTAACATTAGTCTAATATATAAACAATCTTTGTGAGACACCCAAAAGAAAAGATGCACGATAATATTAGGACAGATGAAGTAATACTTTGCCGAACATTGTAAAAATAGTATAAATGATTTAACTTTTGAAACAATAATTTGAAATTAGTTTCACATAACAGTATAGCACATGCATCCTTTAAAAAAAACAAAACGAATATATTTTGAAATTTTAAACCACGTACAGAGAAGGTCTTGTATAGTCATGGTCTTGATTGCTTCATCTACCAATAGTCGTAAATCTTGATTGCTAGTACAAGTTTTGCTCATCGACAATTTTCACATACACCAAAAAAGGTGATATTAACATTACATTTCACCAACAAAGTTTTATATATGGTCCCAAGTCATTTAATAAAAATAATAATTTTGTTTCTAAAGATAGACATATATCATTTAAGTTGATAACTAGTTTAAGTAAAATATTCAATAGTGATAAAAAGTTGAACTTCTTATAATAAAGACGAACAGAAAAGTCTTGAGGATCCAGATAAGTTCAAACTGTTTCAAGAAATATGGTTGATCAATAAGTAGTCTAGCCCTCTTACTCCCTCTTAATCTTACCAGTAAGAGGTGGGCAGACGTTTTCTTTGTTTGTTTTTTTCTTTTGAGTCAGACCTAGTTAGACATATAACATCTTACTCAGTAAGAGGTGGGGGACTTGTCTTACTGCCTCTTACTCGATAAGAGAGATTAAAGACTCGTGTTAATATAATATATTTGATGATTTATTAACTATGTTATATTTATGATAAAAAGTCTTATTTCATATTTACACTACTTACTTAAATAAATTGCAGAAACGAGCACTTAAAATCATTTGGACAATTATACAAAAACAAACAACATAATTTCGTTTAGATTTAGACATTCTAGCCACCTCTTACTAGTAAGATGTGGTAGTCAGATTCAGACCTAAAACATCTAAATGAAACAAACACACCCTCAACTCTCAATGTTTTCTAAAGTAGAAATATACGATCTTAAGTGAACATGCTGGAGCTGTAATTGTGCACAGTACAAACTAGCTCTGTCCATTTGACTCGTAGTTTTAAAAGATGCGTGATACCTAATTTGTACATTATAAATAATGGTTGGCATGGATTTTAAATATTGACGGTTATTAATTTACATTGCTAATTCGTATGTATAAATGTTTGTCTAATTTTATATGACAATATTTATTAGTGATAGCAGAATAATTCATTTTTTTCACAAACAATAAATCATTGCCATGTCGATTTAGGCACAAGTTTAAATATTTTTAAACATCTCAATCATGGTGGTGGTGAGTGGTGGTAGTGGTGATGTCAGTGGGTGGTGGTGGTGAGTGGTGGTAGTGGTGGTGATTGTTGGTGGTGGTGGTAAGTGGTGGTGGTGGGTGGTGGTTATGTATTGAGAACTAACAGTGCAATTGTTTATGTATTAAGGACTAACAGTGTAATTACTATAACGGTGTAATTAGTCATACAGGTTAAAATTTAAAAGTAGACAGTGATAGTGAACTTTTTAAAATATGTTAGTCATATAAGCACAAACTAAAAAATACGTTAGTCATTTGTGATTTTCCTATATAATATTCAACAATGAAACTCAAAAATAGAGAACGAAAATGTTCATCTCAAAGTTCAAAACCTGAGAGTAAGAATCTTAATCAATTGAACTTTAGTGAAACATGTTTTGCTAACATAAATTCATTTATTAAAAGATTATGTTCAATCATACGCATATCTTGTTAGGCAAAATTGTAAGAGTTTAAAAAGTATATGGGCTTTAATTTTTCTTTAAAACTGTACTATTTTTTATTTTTTTTAATCATTAGTCAATATGATAGGTCATGTCCATATAAACCTTCAGAAGATCTCAATCAAAACTAAAACCTTTCTTATAAATCAAAGGAGCTAGATGCTTTATTGTAAGAGGCTAATAAACGAACGAAAGTAGCTTGAAGCAGAAGGGCCAAAATGTTATACTTACAAAAAAAAAAAAAAAAAAAAAAAAAAAAAAAAAACCGCACTACATGAAAGTCATTAAAAAAAATATTCATACTAATTATAAACCATTTACACTGTTTTTCTTAATCTTTAAACTTTGAAAACTTAAAAAAAGTCAATTACTAAAATACATTTTATTAAAAATGGTAATAAAATCCACTACTACTAATTAATATTTTAAATATTGTTTAATCCTCAAACTTTTATCATTTTTCATTTATAACTCATAACTATTTTTTCTTGCAACGACTACATATTGGACTCATAAGTTGCATCAAAGTTCATCCCAAAACACAAGTTCACAAGTATATTTATTTGCCGCTATACATTATCGTTTTGCGCGAGTATCCTTATGATGTGAAAAAATTGTGGTGGGTGGGAAGGCACAAACCCTCTATGTCTCAATGTAGCTTCGCCAGTGTTGTAAATTAACATGCAACCAAGGAGGGCCGAAAGTAGTGGAGAACCTTGAAGACGGAAATCTGTTGTGAAGGCCATAAAGTACGATGCCCTCGCTCAAACTTTCAATATAAACTGAAATCCTCTTCACCAATCACCCAAAAATATTATAAGTATGTAATCAAGACATCAAGTTTATCAAAATTTCATAAATTTCGCTAACACGTATCAGATGATAGATTGGTTGGCTCATTTAGGGTATGTTTGGTGAAAGTAACTGTTGCTGGAATTGGAGATGGTGTTGGTGCTGAAGATTATAAAAAGAGATTATTTTTTTTTAGAATCTCTTATAAGTTATGTCTGCCAAACAAATAATACATTTTAAATAGTATAATCTCTCAACAATCTTATTAGTCATTTGCAATTGTATCTGTGTTATTTAATTAACCTATCGTCTAATAATAGGTACAAAGTAACTGTTTGCTTTAAAGGAAGACCAAATTATTAGTAAAACATAACCAAAAGAAGACCAAATTATAAGCAAGTTTGTGATCTATGGCTTGAGCTACCACATTCCAACTTGAGTTATATAAGCTATTCAGCCACATGTTTGGCGACGAGTTATATGATTTTACTTTTATTTTTTATTATATTTTTTAACTTTTCACTTTTTTATTTATGTACTTGTAATTTCAGGAGATAAAATAGTATGTTTTTTTGTCAAGTTATATATGATTTAACTTATTTGTGCAAAAACAGATATGACGGGTGTAACTTAAACCTACAACTTAACGGTACCTTGTGTTGAGCATCTTCAATGTAACATTATATATTTGCTATAAAAATAGTGCTATAATAGAGGATATTGTTGCAGTAAATAAGATGTGTTTCAATTTGTAGGCTATGTTTGGCAAAATTAGCTGTGAGCAGTAGCAGTAGCTGTGAGTTGTAATCGCAGCTCACTGCTCACCGCTCACAGCTTCTTAAAGAAATACTTGAAAAATGAGCTTTCCTAAAAAACTGCCAAACAAACACAAAAAATCAAAATGCTCATTTCTCACCGCTAATCGCCCCAAAAAGCTTTGCGCCAAACATAGCCTTAGGGGCCTGTTTGGCAGGAGTTTTTTGAGGAGCTGTTAACTTTTTGTTACAAAAATAATTTCTTCTAAAATGAGTAGCTCCGTTTGGATATATTAACTTTAAGCTCATTATAATTGTATCGATTAAAGCCTTGTAAACATATAGTTTTTATAAATTAGTTTTTATCTTTTTATTTAGATATCAAAGTTTTAATAAGTATATAGAGGTTTAATTGAAGCGAATATTATTAGTGATACATATGTATTGCAATATATTTAGTGTTTACTATTCATTAGAGTATAGTGATAAAGATAATGTTAACATTGGAAAAGGTTATTTATTTATTTATTTATTTATTTTTGTTTTGTACATTTAGTCTGTACATTAGAGATGATATGAAGAGGTATCAACTATTTTTATCCTAATAGCATGCGGTACCCTCGGCTGGTGAGGGTTGTGCCGACGGATAACGCCAACGGATGGTGCGAGGACGACACCATAGCTAGTGTCACCCATTCTCGCGCTGTCCGAGGCTCCCAACCATGCGATTCGTTACTTTTCTTCTTTTTCCCCTCAATGTTGAACGTTTAATAACGGCTAAAAAAGGAACTTGGGGTTGGTCAAAGCATAATTTTTTTGATTAAAAAAAAAAAAAAAAAAAAAAACACGATCACCACTTTTCTCAATTTTTTACCTTTTAAAAATCCTATAAATACCCCCATTGATCTTATAATTTTTACACACACTTTTATATTCATTTCTACCTCTAAACTTAACAATACTTCTCTTATTTCTATTTATAAACTCACAAAAATGAATCCTGATCAATAATGATCAATTCCATGCTCCCCAACCCGCAAAACCAAATACTTTCATCATCTTTCTTTAATACAAACACACCAACATCCGCAAATTCCATCACCTTAAACGCCAATCAACTTCCACCATTCGACTCGTCATACCAAATCCAAAACCAATTTCCCAAATTAACTCATTTGCCAACCAATTTACACCCAAGCAACTTCAACAATTTCAAATTCAACAAACTCAAATTTTCCAACAACAATTCCAACAAACCCAACCACTATACCAACCCCAATTTTCCCAACAATAATCCCCACAACCCCAACAATCCGAAGTTGTGGGTCCGTCGTCACCCAAAAATATTGCAAGACCAAAGCGAAGAAACCTCAGGAAAAGAAAACGGATATATATCTTACATTTTGGAGTCAATACAAAGAGTTAATTTTGGCGTAATGTTACATACTTGTATCCGAGGATCCGAGTGTCGGCTCTGACCAAACAGTGATACGTTTTGGTTCAAAGTTTTCGACCAATACAACCTGCAAGCCAAGAATAATGGTTACAAAGAGCGTACCAAGACCATGTTGACTAGAAATGGACTCAAATGAACCGAGAAGTCGGGAAGTTTAACTCGTTTATCTAACAAACCACGAGGCTTAGCGGCGAATATGATGATGCGGGTTGAAACTTTGTATAAAGGCTGCGAGGGGAGAAGTTTTGCTCACAAAAAAAGCTTGTGCTTTTTTTAAAGACAAACCTAAATGGGAAAATCCCAATTCGTCACAAACAGGAAGAAACTGAGGACGGCCAACCGAAGAAGGATTCGAGCTTTTTGGAGATGATGCTTTGCCGCGTCCACCGGACAAAGAACAAAAGTTTAAAAGATGATCTTAAAACTCATCCGCCACTTTTGGTTCACAAGAAATGCTTCACAAAATGAGACCGTGATATCAAGATGGAACAAATGAACCGCAAGACTATTTTGAGAGTTGAATTTCTCAAATCTTAAATACGAAACGAGGACGCTTGCAATAAACACCGACGAGATGGATCCGGCGAATGCGACTTTTATCGAGGCGGCCAAAAAGAAAATATGAGCCAAATATTCTACCCAAAACTTGTTTTTTTTTTTTTTTTTTTTTTTTTTTTTTTATATTTTTTTTAATAATGAAATTTTAGTTTTAGTTGAATTTGTTATTTTAAGCAATGTTTTGAAAACCGGGTTCGAAATCGACCCGGTCGAGTCACCGGGCACCGGGTCAACCCGGTTTTCAATTTATTATTATTTTATTTTTTTGACCGGGTCAACCGGTTCGACCGCCGGGTCAACCGGTTCGACCACCGGGTCAACCCGGGTTTTTATTAATTTTTTTTGAAAAAATTAAACCCGGCCAGGTTTCGAGAACCGGGTTGACCCGGGTCACTCAAAACCCGGTGGGTCACACCGGTTAACCCGGTTTTAGAAACCCGGGTTGTTTTGACCTATTTTTTCAGCCAGAACCGGTTGAACCGGTTAACCGGCCGGGTCGACCCGGGTTTCAAAACCTTGATTTTAAGTCGCATGAGGCTCTACCGGTGGAAAAGTTAGTTGCAAACTTAAGTTACACTGTATACTTCAAGTTCAAACCACTACAAACAAAATTTTCTTAGACCCCACACCACCCTACCCTACCCTACCCCACCTCAACTCTTTTAAACATAGATTCTCTTCACTTCACTTCTCAAACCTTCAACAAAACACACTCAAACTAGTTACTTCTCCCAACACAAAGCTCTTACTTTTGTACTATCACCACCTTTCACTTTTTCAAACTCCAACAATGACCGACACCACCACCACATCTCCACCACTTCCAACCACCACCACCACCTTAGCTGACGTCATTGAACACCCTGAAAACCCTACTAAAACCCTTTCATCCATACCCTCATTTCAACAAGAAACAACCCAACTCACACAAACACAAAAAAACCAACTTGAAGAACTCAAAACCTTAATCCAACAAGATCCAAACAAACCCTCTTCACAAATCACTATTTACAACATACCCATGTTTCAAAATGATCAAACTGACATTATTCTGCTAAAATTCTTACAAGCACGTGATTTCAAGGTTCAAGAAGCTTTTACTATGTTTAAGGATACTTTACAATGGAGGGAGTCTTTTAAGATAGAATCTTTGATGAATGATGAAACATTTGATGATGTTAGTATTGATTTTGAAAAAGTTGTGTTTAATCATGGTTTTGATAAACAAGGACATCCAGTTTGTTATAATGTGTATGGTGAGTTTGATGATAAAGATTTGTATAAGAAAACATTTTCTGATGGTGAGAAAAGGTTGAGGTTTTTAAGATGGAGGATACAGTTTCTTGAAAAAAGTGTTAGGAAATTGGATTTTGAGCATGGTGGTGTTAATAGTATTTTTCAGATTAGCGATTTGAAAAACTCGCCTGGACCCGCGAAAAGGGAGCTTAGGTTGGCTACTCAGCAAGCTTTGCAGTTGTTGCAGGATAATTATCCTGAGTTTGTAGCTAAACAGGTGAGTTTGTGAATTATAATGGTGTTAATTATGGTTTATTATTGATTGTGTTTGTTGTGTTTTTTAGTAGTATATGATTTATTAGGGAGATTACTTTAGAGAAAAATAAGTAGTGGTTATTTCAGTTTAGAATAAGGAATCCAGTCACCCGTTTAGATGTGTGTTAATCATATAAGAATGTGACCATTTGTTTAGCTTTTTTTCCCGTTCTATGCAACTTATGTATAACTAATATATGTCGCGTTTTTGTTCAACTGTAGGTATGATAATCACGCTAAACCTACTACTAAATGTAAAAATGTAACATTCTAGGTATAAAGTAATTAGTAAGTTGTGTACATCGCAAAAAATGTAAAAGCATGCTATGTTTTGGTGTGACTAATCCTAAAGCGATTCATATGCACTGTATGACAACCCATAATAATCAATTGAATCTTGTAAGATAGATAAAGTCATACTTTTGAACAGAAAGAGAAGATTGCCTACAATTTAGGTTCAAGTTTGTAAATTTTTGTATTTCACCATTCAAACTCTTACTTATGTCTTCTAAATTTATCTTAAAGAGGGCAATTTCAACCTCTTTTATGACTGTGTCGACTTGGGTTATGCTTTATCTCAAACGGGTCTAAATCAACAAATTTACCCAAAAAAGCGTGGTCAAATAAAAAAAAAGTGAGCTTAAAACATAGAAGGTAAATCAAGCAAAAGTCATTCAAACTGTATTTTTAGCAAACCAAGAAATTGACCAAAAATAGTGATTGGGGGTCACTTGGACCGACCCATAACTCTTTATGCTTTATCTTTCATGGAACACAGAAAGGCTTATAAAATCTCAATTCTATCAATGATTTGCACGAAGAAGCCATTAACCGTTTGTCCCAAAGCATTATCATTGAAATTGGTTAATCTTGATGATTTATGAGACATTGTTGAGCCTAGTAAAGGTTGTGTCTTGGTCTCAGTTTTCCATTTAATGCAATAATTGTGTGTGTGATTATTGATCTTAACATTATCTTTGAAGGTTTTCATCAATGTCCCCTGGTGGTATATGGCTTTCTATACAATGATCAGTCCATTCATGACTCAGAGGACCAAGAGCAAGTTTGTCTTTGCTAGTCCTGCCAAGACTCCTGAAACCCTTTTCAAGTATGTTCAGCCTTTTCACTATAAAAATTATATAACCCAGGGTTTAAGTAGCGGATGCATTTCCTACCTGTTTACGTATTGATGGGTCAACTGACGTTACCTTTATAGTAATGGATAAAATAAAATATGTTAGCTTTGTAAGAAACTGAAACATGTCAACAATATTTTTATAATGCATAAAAGCGAGAAAAATTATTGAATTACCTTTTCCTAAAACACAAAATATTATTCAATTAATGTTATTTTTGTATATATGAAAGTATTTATAGATGTGTTTTTAAAACTTTATGGGTCAACCTGACCCGTAGTTTGACCCCAACCTGTTTTGACCCATTACCCAACCCGTCCCATATTGCAACCTCAAGTTTAAGCAAGTTCTTTTTTTTGGTTTTCTCTAAATAGATATGTGAGTCCGGAGCATGTACCAATTCAGTACGGTGGATTGAGTGTAGATTTCTGTGATTGCAACCCGGAATTCACCATTAATGATCCGGCTTCGGTGGTTACGGTCAAACCCGCAACAAAGCAGACTGTGGAGATCATAGTAAATGAGGTACTTATATCATTGCGTTTTGAAATGAGAAGTTCTTTTTAAGAGACTCTCAACCCATTTGACCCGTTTCTTTTCTTTTATAAATATTTTTAAATTTTACCTATTTGACATTTTGGTGATAAATCATTGCCTGAAGTCAAATTTATGTGTATGTTTGATTCTTGATCCTAATAGTTGGTTAAACTGGTAAAAACAAATTTGCAGAAATGTTTATTCGTGTGGGAGCTACGTGTAGTTGGTTGGGAGGTGAGTTATGGTGCTGAGTATGTACCAAATAATGGAGATCATTACACCATAATCATACAAAAGGCTAAAAAAATGACTCCAACCGATGAACCAGTCATTAGTCACAGCTTCAAGATTAGTGAGCTCGGTAAGATACTTCTTACTATTGACAATCCAACCTCAAAGAAGAAAACACTACTCTATAGGTTCAAGGTTTGTCCTCTTTCTGAATAAAGAACATATGTTAGGGAATATGAACGTTGACTATTTATCTAAGTTATTATTGGTTTGTATGAACTTGGTCCCAGGAGGTTTAAATTTATGTTCAAAGGGCTTGTGATTTTGAGGCATTATTATATTTTGGATTTTTGGGCAGACTATTCATGTGTTTATAACTTGACTATACTGAACTTGGTTGTTTAAATTCAACTAACCAAGCTAGCCATGACAATCAATGCACAATGCACATTCATGAATCATCATGAACAATTGTATAAGTGGTTCTGATAATCAAAATATATAATTAAGAATGAGAAGCTTTTGTAAAAGTGTTTCGAATAGTCAAAACATTCAGTAAAGAAAAAAAAAAAAAGACGATAGTAGAATCAACTTGGAGCCTTTTGACGACTTGATAATGCGTCATCTATCCAACAATTCAAGGCTTTCAGGACACATTTCCATTTGATCAGAGTAAGATATATTATCAAACAACTGAAAGTGCAAACGTGTAGCAAGATTGTAATTTTTTTTCCCCTCATAAGAACTAGTGATCAAGAAATAGTCGTTGGTTGTTAGCTGCAAAACGCTTTTCACATCAGCATCGGCTTGTTCCATATTAAATAGCACATACCGAGACGCTACATCATTGTACTTTTTCATCACCCAAATACGATTGTGACGTTCAAAATCACAAGAGATCACAGCTGAGAATTGTTGGTAGTTTTTAGTACACTTGCTCGTTGACATCTTTCTGGCAATCTAATCATGCCAAAAACATGAGTAGTTATATTGAAAGTCATTATATAACAACGATCAAAATCTTGTGAAGTATTAACCACCACACAATGCAATGCACCATTGACAAAACATGCTCTTGGCATGATGTGAATAATCAGAGTAGAGGGAGCAGCAATCTCACTCCAAGAATGTGTCTTCCTGGAGTAAACCAATGAATGTTTTGCGGATTCCTCTATGTGAAGAGAGTAGGATACTGTCACAATCTTGTAATCATCAGTGATTTGATCATAACCGAGACCGACTGCTAAATCTAGTGTTTCAGAATAATATATCAAAGAAGGATGGTTGGGTATGGATAGTTTACGCCTAATTGAAGGGTTCCATAGACTAATGATGTTTTCTTCATCCTGAAATTGAGAACGAACCAAACATATAATTCCATTACATGAATTAACAATTTCATTAAAATTGCAAGGAAACGCAAGTGATGGTATCATTGGTATGCCAATTTCTCCGGGTCCATGACACAATGCAAGTCGGTCTTCTGAATACAAAACGTACAAGTCTTTGTAGTCAAAAAAGCCTTTTGTATGCACTTGTCTAATGAGGACTTTCCGTGAATAATTTTTCGAAGATCTCATAGTGTGCATGCGGTAAAATCAGAGCTAGCAATACGCGAATACCATGATTTGGAGAGATCTAAAACGAAGGAGGGATTTTGGTGGTAGTCTTACAAATATTTCATCAATAAGTTCATCACACAAATAGCATGACATTGTGTGCTAGCTTTTCTATTTGAATTCTGAAAATAAAATAGTAACGCAAATTTCTAAAAAACAAATAAGAACAACCAGAATACAAATTCACTCACCAGAAAAAGATAAAACAACAAATCTCATGAAAAGCTGATAGGCATGAGGCAACTGGCAAAGGGCTTATTAGTTTGTTTTTATAGGTATTCCTTATGTGGGCCGAGCCCTGTACTTGTTTATTCAGGCCCAGAGAAAACTGCACCTAAATCACTCATACGTTGACATTGAGAGTGAAGGGTATAGCTCTCCAATAGTCCAATCCTGCCAGTTCATTGACGAATTACTGTTACACCATCGGTTCGAAACTGAGAACAGGAAAGAAGTTTGATTACGAGGGAATTTAGCTACTAGTTGGTCCACTAATTTGGAGTCCATAGTGTGAGCATATAATCTCGACATTGCTCCGGTTTAAAGATTCAAAAGAAGAAGGACCAAAGTTGCTCGTTGTCGGTTAAGTTAGTTATTAGTTAAGTTAGTTAGCTAGTTAGGTATAAAACGGTTAGGCAGTTATGGCGGTTATAGAACCGAACCATTGCGTCGTTTGGTTCACAGCCATTCGAAAAGTTGTCATGTTTGGCAAACACCCATTCGATCACTATATATATGTATGTACATTTATTGATTAATGGTTAGACAATTTAGTTATTCAGAAATCTTATTGCAATTCATATTGACTCATATTTGGGACCAACATTTGGCATCAAGAGCCTCGCGCTCGTTACACTTTCAAAACAGAAACATCTTAACGAGACACAAAGGAAACCAAAGAAATATAGACGCTGAAATCTAGTTTCAGAAAAAGGATATGCAACGTTCAAACAAAAAGGGACGCTGCCTGGATAACTTGGACGCCAGGAAAGTAGTGCACGACCGTACTTGTGTTGAAATTGCAACCGAGAAGGCACCAAACGAAGTGGCGGCCTGTTAGTTTTGTGTGTGTGATTCTGCGTAAACGTCTTTGTTGGCAACCAACAATCATACAACAAAACGTAGGCCTAGTTGTTGTTATCTATCGCAACAAATTTTGAGTAGAAGACGTCGTAAGAAATATAGAAGATCCACGCTTGCAAACGCAAACGTTTGGACAGAAGGTGATCCGTTGCTTGGGATTTAGAAAAGGTACCGATAGAAGAAAAGAAACAATCAAGGATTGTTTTGGAATACGCTCGTAATACAAGGGACGACAACAGGAACAAACTTCATCACTTGTTCCCAGGGAATACCGTCGAGTATTCTCGTAGGTTGTTGTGTAGATACGGTGTGGAATAAAGAAGAGAGTATTGTAGAACGCGGACAAGCACAGGGAACAAAGTTTTTAGCAACTCGCTGACTTTGTTGAGATTACTACCGTTGAGTAGTAAGAAGAAGAAAATAAGCAATACACTTATTTTGATTAAAATACCGAGGGTATTTTGGCTTTGTGATCATACAGATTTGGAAACAAAACAACAAGAATTTGCGAGTTCTTGGTAAACAAATAGCCGAGACAAAATAAAAGTCTAGGGCACGAATTGTTTCAAATCGACGCAAAGAAGAAGGAACAACGTGGTACGAAGTGGTTATAGGAAAAGGCAAGTCGACAACATCAAAGAAAGGGTGTACCGTTTGTCTTTGGAAGCAAGAACGAGGGACAAAGAAAAGCGATAGTTGGTATATTCAAGTACCGACAAGAAGGGAATACACGCGTGACTAACACAACAAGGTCACAACAAATTTCAAATTTTCGGATTTCATTTCATACTTATAGTATAGATATTTACTTTATACTATTAGAAATCCATAGAATTTTATATTAGGATTCCCGGATAACTATTTCTGTTCCCGTAGTATTAAGTGATACCACATTAGTTAGAATTCCCATACGATTCGAAAGTGAAGATTATAAACAGCATTAAGATGTCGGTTGAAGATACATCAAAAACTACACTTAAACCCCTAACACCTATTGCACAATATCAATGCCCTAAACTCAAAAACACAAACTATATGGTGTGGGCTATACAAATCAAGATTATACTAGAAGCACATGGTTTATGGGAAACAATAGAGACTAAGGAAAACACGCAACTAGATGATAAGAAGGATAAGGCAACAATGGTCTTACTATATCAAGCATTGACCGAAGATGTGATTTTACAAGTAGCAACTTGTAAAACGTCAAAGGATTTGTGGGAATCATTGAAGAAGAGACACATTGGAGAAGAAAAAGTGCAACAAGCACGTTTACAATCATTGATGATTGGATTTCAGACCCTTAGATGAAGGAAGATGAAACGGTGGATGCATTTACAACCAAATTGAACGGCTACACCATGAAGGCAAAAGAATTAGGAAAGACTTCGGATGAATAATTTTTAGTACGAAAACTATTAGACTCCACACTAGATAGGTTCATTCAGATAGTAGCATCCATAGAACAGACGAATGATCTCGATGACATTACGTTAGATGAGATCGTAAGAAAACTTAAGGCATTCGAGGAAAGGATAAAACTCCGAAAGGGAGGACAAGTAGAAAGCCAGGATAACTTATTATTCGCACAAGGCGAACACTCTAAGAAAGGAAATGTTTTTACAAACGCGGTGGTAGATCAAACTACTCATCTCACAAAGATAAATCAACCAATCAACAAAGATAAGGGAAATAAAGGCAACTCGAATGGAGGAAACTCATCTCACAAAGATAAATCAAATAATGATAGACAAGGGTGGGATAAGAGTAAGATAAAGTGCTACAATTGTGGAAAACTAGGACACATGAGAAATGAGTGTAGAAAACCATCAACAAATCAGGAACAGTAAAACCTTATCTTAGAAGACGAAGAACCATCACTATTAATGGCTACATATGAAACTGAAGAAGTTTTATTGAACGAAGGTCAAATACAACCCCAAAAGTATGCTACAACAGATTCTAGCATATGGTATTTAGATAATGGTGCAAGTAACCATATGACTGGAACCAAGAGTCATTTTAAAGATATTGACGAAAGCATCCTTGGACGCGTTCGTTTTGGAGATGGATCGTATCTAGAGATAAAGGGTAGAGGTTCAATATTGTTAGGATGTAGGAACCAACAACAAAAGATAGTTTCGGACGTTTACTACATTCCAAACGTCAAAAGTAACATACTTAGTCTAGGACAACTTACCGAGATAGGTTGCAAGATCATCATGGATGAAAATATACTAACTTTGTATGATAAGAACAAGATTTTGTTGATGAAAGTAGAAAGATCTAAGAATCGACTTTACAGTATCAAACTACACATTGAAGCACCTATATGTCTCTTAGCAAACATAGATAACCAAGCATGGTTATGGCATGCTAGATTGGGTCATCTGAACTTTGACGCATTAGACAAGATGACAAGAAAAGGTCTAGTAGAAGGGATACCGAGAATAAAACATGCATGACAAATATGTGATGCATGCTTATTAGGAAAACACATCAAAACACCATTTCTAAACAAAGCTAAATTCAGATCCAAGAACCCGTTGGACTTGGTATATGGAGATCTTTGTTGTCCCATAAGCCCAGCCACAAATTCTGGAAAGAAGCTCATCTTCTTATTAGTAGATGACTGTACACGTTTTATGTGGGCCTACTTTCTAACCTCGAAAGATCAGGCATTTAACACATTCAAGGAATTTAGGCAGAAGGTAGAAATGGAGTTGAAGTTGAAGTTAAAAATGCTAAGAACAGATAGAGGAGGTGAATTTACATCTAACGAATTCACCAACTACTGTAAGGAGAATGGTATCGCAAGACAGTTGACAACACCGTACTCACCACAACAAAATGGTGTAGTAGAAAGAAAGAATAGGATAGTTCAACTACTAGGAGTATGATGAAAGCAATGAAGTTACCCTTAAATTTTTGGGCGGAAGTAGTCAGACACGCCATTTACATACTCAACAGGGTACCTACCAAAGCCCTGGAAGATAAAACACCATATGAAGCTCTCTACAACAGAAAATCGAACCTGGAATACCTAAGAATATTCGGATGCACATCTTATGCTAAGATAACGATACCTCACTTGAAGAAGTTAGATGACAGAAGCATACCGATGATTTATTTAGGCGTAGAGGAAGGATCAAAAGCATGTAGGCTATATGTTCTAGTAAGAAAGAAGAAACATGTTAGTAGGGACGTAAAGTTTATGGAAACGAAACCGTGGGATTGGGATAATAGTGAAGATGATACGAGTACACAAGACACATTTTGGACTAGTTTTGTGGTAGACGAAGTTGACAACGAGAATCCTACACCAGTCAACATAGAAAACATTGATAATACGTATCATGAAGAGGATCAAATACCAGAACCAATACCAGATCCAGAATCACCAACCACACCACCAACATACACTTACGAACCAAACTCAGAAAGTGACAGAGAAGCTACTTTTAGCTCTTTGAGCTCAGATAGATATGATCATAGACCGGTACGAGGATTAAAAGATATAACGGAAATCTACCAGACTGCACTTGAAGTAGAAGCACCTAGCTTACTCTTCACAGAAGAAGAACCTCGTAATTACAAGGAAGCATCATCAGATAAGAAATGTATTGAGGCCATGAAAATTGAATTAGATTCAATCAACAAGAATAACACATGGACTCTTACTACATTGCCAGAAAACCAGAAGGCAATCGGACTCAAATGGGTTTATAAAACCAAAAGGGATGCACACGGGAAGATCATCAAATATAAAGCAAGATTAGTAGCAAAAGGTTATGTACAAGAACAAGGAATAGACTTCGATGAAGTATTTGCACCAGTTGCTAGGATAGAGACAGTTCGGTTAATATTAGCACTAGCAGCATATCATGGTTGGCCAGTACACCACTTAGATGTAAAATCAGCATTTTTACATGGAGAGTTGAAGGAAGAAGTCTATGTCAAACAACCGGAAGGGTTTATTGAGCAAGGAAACCCTGATAAAGTCTACAAGCTAACTAAAGCTTTGTACGGCTTAAGACAAGCACCTAGAGCTTGGAACATGAAGCTTGATCAAACCTTGAAATCATTAGATTTTAAGAAATGTAATCTCGAACAAGCAATTTACACAAAGGGAAGCAAGACTTCAACGCTTATTGTTGGAGTATATGTAGATGATTTGATAATCACGGGCACTCCAAAGAAAGAAATAGACTTGTTCAAATCTCAGATGGAAGACAAATTCGAAATGAGCGACTTAGGGTTGCTAGCTTATTACCTTGGGATAGAAGTTACACAGACAGGAGGAGAGATTACAATCAAGCAGACAGGATATATTAACAAGATCTTGAAAGAAACAAGTATGACGGACAGTAATGATACGAAGATACCTATGGATCCCGACACTAAGTTGGTCAAGGCGGAAGATAGTGGAAACCCAGTTGACGCAACTTACTACCATAGCTTAATTGGAAGTCTTAGGTACTTACTGCACACAAGACCAGATCTTAGTTACTTAGTCAGACTACTCAGCAGATTTATGCAAAACCCGAAGGAAATTCACTTAAAGGCAGTAAAACAAGTAATCCGATATATCAAAGGAACAAAGGAGCATGGAATCATATACAAGAAAGAAGGCGGCTGCAAGATTACAGGTTACAGTGACAGTAGTTATGGAATCAACACCGATCAAGGAAAAGGAACTACTGGCATAATATTTTACTTTGGAGAGTCACCTATTACTTGGTGTACTCAGAAACAACCTACAGTAGCACTATCATCGTGTGAATCAGAATTCATGGCGGCTACTGGAGCAGCATGTCAAGCTTTGTGGTTAAAATGTTTACTTAGTGAATTAACTGGATGGCAAGAAAAAAGGATAACGCTTAGAGTTGACAACGTATCAGCAATAGCACTCGTAAGGAACCCAGTATTTCATGGAAGAAGCAAGCACATCGACATTCACTATCATTTCATTCGTGAATGCGTAGAGAATGGTCATATCAATATGGAACACATTAATGGAGAACTACAAAGAGCAGACATTTTAACAAAGGCCTTACCAAGACTTAAGTTCATGACTATGCGACAAATGCTCGGAGTTCAAGACTTAGGACGAAGCAACGATCAAGATTAAGGAGGAGAATGTGAGCATATAATCTCGACATTGCTCCGGTTTAAAGATTCAAATGAAGAAGGACCAAAGTTGCTCGTTGGAAACTTAATAACCGCTATGTCGGTTAAGTTAGTTATTAGTTAAGTTAGTTAGTTATAAAACAGTTAGGCAGTTATGGCGGTTATAGAACCGAGCCATTGCATCGTTTGGTTCACAGCCATTCGAAAAGTTGTGATGTTTGGAAAACACCCATTCGATCACTATATATATGTATGTACATGTATTGATTAATGATTAGACAATTTAGTTATTCAGAAATCTTATTGCAATTCATATTGACTCATATTTGGGACCAACACATAGGGGCTTGATGAACTTTATTTCTCTAAGACTAAACCATCCAAAGTGTAATAAAGCAAACACCTGTGAAGATATATACCTCTAAAAATTGCAAAAACCTGCTAGTGATTGTATCTATAGTTAGTAGATTGACCGCAAAAGTATTTGCAGATGAAGTGACCCGACCTCTAACTCTTTTTCTCTGTCACTGAGCTTTAGTCATCTTGATGATTAGTAAATAGTGAGAGTTTATATTGCCTAATCAAAGCTATATAGGTATCTACCTTATCCAGTTTGAACAATATACTTAACAAGAATTCTGTAGGTTATTAAAGACACAAAAACTAAAAATGTATAATACATACCAGATCACAAAATGTCACAAAACTAGATAGGAGTACTAGTTGTTTGAAGTTAATTTTGATTGTTTTTTACGTTACCAAATCTTCGTGTATAAGTTCACCGCGTGGTAGATTTACCCCTCGTCATTCTCCTCATGAAAATAACTCATCCTCATATATTTTCGATAATTGTTTTGTGGATCCAACTTCAAGCTTTTTGAGTTGTCCAGTTGCTATTGTGTGATGAAAAAACTATCATTATTCAACTTGCCTGTGTCTAACAATTCAAGGCTCTAAAAAAATATTTGCATGGCATCCTCATGCACATTACCCTGGAATGACCGAATTTGCATATGCGCCGCTAGATTGTAAACTCTTAATCCCGCATTGTGTGTGCTGATCAAGAAATAGGCACTTGTGGAGAGTTGAGAAACGCTTTTCATGTCACATTTAGTTTTCAATTTAATTAACACATACCAAGATGCAGCATCATTGTACTCTTTCAGCACCAAAATATTCCAATAGCAATCTTTAACCTAGAAATCGCAAGAGAACCGTGATGATAAGCTAGATCTCGTGTTGTAGGTAATATAATCTTTCCAAAAACATGAGTACTAAAATTGAATGTCATTATAAAATAACGACAACCTTATTCGGGTAAATACCCATAAACCACCCAGTGTAATGCACCATCGACAAAACACGCTCGTGACATGATACCATAAAACAAAATAGAAGGAGAATTGATTTCGAACTAGGACCAGGAGCATGTCTTCATGGAGTAAATCAACGCCTTTTCTACCGATTTACTATATTTGAAGTTGGGAGTCTCCACATTCT
>JARVZY010002552.1:0-49000 GCA_030686995.1 Artemisia argyi
ATATAGATTTAAAGCTTAATCTAAACACCCCTACTAATGAACTGATTTTGGATCACAAAGAACAATTAAGTATTTAAGCTTAACTACTGATTACCAACTCCTAATCAAGCTATGATAAGATTGATAGAGTGACTGAAACTCAAAAACAAGCAATAAATGATAAGCAAATTCATGTGAGCAGTTATGAACCAATATCACAGTTACACTACAATTCCTTATCTAGTGATTTCTAAACTAGGATCTGAATTGACACAACTACAACAAGCATAACTAAGTTAATCTATATTATTAATAAGCAAGGAAACAGTAGTAAACAAGCAGTTTAGAAATAATGCTAAAAATCCAATAAGATAATAACTTACAAACATGGATCACTGCTACTGCCAAAGTGCTTTCTAAATGACCCTAGGCTCCCCACAGAGCTCTATTACCACTAGAAATCCAAAGCAAGCCTCCCCTTTCTTCTTCTTTCTGTCTTTTTTTTATATTTTTAGGAATTTATTAACTATTTTGATTTATTTTTGATTATTTGAGTAAACTGATTCCAATACCTAGACTACTTGAGAAAATTCATCAATAAGCTTAAATGAGCTTCTTCTAACAAGAAACAACAACTTTTACTAAATTTAAATGACTTTGTAAATTTCATTCAAAAATGCCAAAGTTAGAATTTAAAAGCAAACTTAAAATTAAAAGCTTATAATAGGTTTAGAGTACAGAAGTGATTAATATTACACAAGAAAAGCAGAGATTACAACTGAATTGGTAAAAACTACACTATGTCGACCTAACTAGAACTAAAACTACTCTAATACCCTCTATTCTTCTTTCTTCTTTTTCTTTTATACACCCTGGAGACTTCCTCTGACTTCCCCATCAATTTTTGACCCTTGGATTAGCTTCAAACGATCTCAACCCTTCAAACTTGTTTTGGCGGGAAAAGGGATAAAGGGCAGTTTGAGTGGGGTTAGGTTAGGTAGTTGGGTACATTAATTGACGAGGGGGGATGTATGGCAGGTGAAGGTGATTGTATTAATGAGGGTTGCTTGTTTAGGTGATAAAGTGGGAGGAGGGTGGAACACAGTACCAGAAAACATGGAGGTTGGGGATGGTGGTGTTGACTGGGGGTTTGACTCAGGGGTTGGGTTTGACTTGGTCAACGACCAGGGGTGTTATTAAAATGGGAGGTTGGGCCTATGGAATGGGCTTGGGGGATTTAGTGGACTAGGTTGGTTATTGGATTAGGATTAGGTTTGTTTGTTTATTTTTGCTAAAAACCAAAAGGGACCATTTGTGTAATTTGCCGAAAAATCAAGGGCTGGACATGTAATTTTGACAAAGTTATCACAAGGGCCAAAGTTAACAATTTCAATAACCCAAGGACCCAAAAAGTAATTTTTCACAAATAAATACCCAGGGACCATTTTGGTAAATTTTCAAACCTCGGGGACTAAAATTGCCATTTCACCAAACTTTCATTCCAAGGACTAAACTTGCCAAAATAAGTAACCACAAGACCAAAATTGATTTTTCTTTCAAAAGTATCCCACCAGGGACTAATCCTGCCAAAGTTTGAAACTCCAGGGACCAAAATTGTAATTTCTCAAAACTGAGGGACTGAAATTGTATTTTCTTTAAACTTTTCACCCAAAGATCAATTTTGTAATATTTTGACTTTCAAAAGCTTTGGGTTGACTTTTCATTTAAAATTATATGCTCAGGGTCTGATTTTGACAAATTTTGAAACTTGGGGGACTGAAACTGCCAATTATGCAAACTTTGTACATTTTTCATTTGTTTTTACTCATTTTGCATCTAAAACATATAAAACACAATTTTGAAATATTTTCAGTATTTTGATGCATTTTTGAGTGTTTTTGTATGTTTTGCAGTTCAGATTAGACCAAAAATGATGAGTGTTTGAGCACTCATCAATCCCCCGCACTAAACTATTGCTAGTCCCTAGCAATAAACTGTTTTGAAAACTTAATGGATTTTAAACTCTTTACCAAAAGCCATCACTTCTGGAGTAGCCAGATGTATCGATTCAAGTAAGAACTATGGTCTACCTGATAACCATGTGATTTTGAGCAAACCACCAGCTGTCAACGGATTTGATTCGTCTTTACCAAAAGCCGTTTGCTTCTGGACTAGCCAACTCTTGATGGACAAAGTCAACATCTTGGTGAGCTGATTACCAATTATGGTTTTTCCACTGCCTTTACCACAAGCCATAATCTTGCGGGCTAGCCAACTCATTCGCTTTTTAGGATTAGCCAATCCTTTTGTCGTTTAGACATAGCGGACTGATAACCACAAAAAATTTTGAACTCAAGTGAAAAATTTTTGAAATTTTTTTGAAATTTTGGCCAAAACGGGGGTACTAGATAGCAAAATGTGATAAAATTCGCTAGAATACCCCCCACACTTAGAATGAATATTGTCCTCAATATTCAAAGTCCTGGCTATTATGCCGACTCTTAGAACGTAAAAAGACAATATTACAAGCTAAATGTCGAAACACTATTTTTTTCACTTTTGTAACCATAGTAGGGGTAACTCCCCCACACTTAGGGTGAAAACTCTATAAGCATGCTACTGTTTTTGTTTACCGAGTCGCTAGCTTGACTCGACCCCGAATTCAGTTGTTCTTGGGGAAGCATGATGTGGAAGAAATAATCTCAATCGGACTTTCATTCAAGATGTTTGGACAAACATTTGAAGCACATGAAAGTTCCACACCGATGAGATAAGTATCAGGCTCAAGATAATGATACATGAAAATGCCGGGATCAAAGATGGTATCTTCATTCCCGAAGGAGTGAAGAAGAGAGGAAGTCACCTTATAGGTGAAGAAAAGGAAGAAAACCATGATGAAAATCATGATCTGATCTTCTTCCTCGAGAGCAGGCTCATTAGCCTGAATTTGGATTTCAAAGGTTAAGCTCAAAAACATCCCGGGAGGGTGGGTGGGAATTTGCAAATTCTCATGATTGAGTGCATCTCCCCCCGGGCTATCAAACTCCGGAGGAGTCATGACATGATGAGTGAGTTCACCGGAGAACTCCTCTTGAAGAGAATTATTCACAAGATGTGAATCTGTGAATTCATGTTCCGATATAAACTCATCATTATCCTCGTTCTGAATATCAAAGATTGGATTATCAGAAATCAAAGTGAATTCAGATTTGAATTCAAATAGAGGATTGGTGAGAGTAGTATTGAATGATTCGGGAACAAAGTGATTATTATTCTTTATTGGACTGTTAGGATCTGAAGTGAGTGACGGATCATGATAAAGGAGACTTCCAATTTCTCCCAGATCGGCTTCGAAATCGAGGAGACCATCATCACTTTCCAATGAAAGTGGATTGATGTGAGTAAGTATCACACCCCCAAAATCGGGTCTAGCGGAAGCATACATGTAGCTGGGGTGTAACTCAATTGGTATCTCAACACAAGTACAAAAATGGTTTACACTTCAATCATTTAAAATAAAATAGTTTAATCAAAAATGTTGAAGTTACAATGTTAAAAGTAGTGCGGAAGTAGGCCCTTAAAATAGTTTAAGTCGGTCCACAATTGAATAATCAGAGTCTTCTATGACCATGCCATGCCTTGCCAAAACCACCAGTAGCGTGCCATTGCTTAATACCTGAAAATACATGCTAAAGTGTCAACACGAGGTTGGTGAGTTCATAGAGTCTTGTGTAAAATAAAATACATTGCATTGAAATGAAGATTTCCCAGCAAAGGCATCGTAAATCCACTCAGTTACAAGTCCCGCCATAAGAGACTTGTAACCTGTGTGTTCACAACCCACTGCCAAATATGATTTGGTTTGTGTAAACAAAAGTAATATGTGGTCCAAGATTCAAAGATAAGTGTAGCAATGTCGCTATATAAAGGTAAGAGTGATAATGTAGCCATGGCGATGTCGCCATATAAATGAATCTGACCATAAGCAAAACGCATAAATAGTTTATCGAACAAAGTTTCATAGCACAAGTTTAGGAAAGAATATTGATTGCACTAAGTTCAAGGCACCGAAAAGGTTTTCTAGCTATATGTAGGAGGTTACGCTCCCAAGTAATGTAGGTAATCACATACCTAGGAAATCTAGGTAATCACACATACCTATGAAATATAGTTAATCAAACATACCTATGAAATGTAGGTAATCAAACATACCTATGAAATGTAGCTAACGGTTCTTTACTTAGGCAATCATAGGTAATCTGTAATAGTTTAAATTATGCACTCATGTCCATGAGTAAATAGCAAGTAGGTAATAAGTGAATAGTATTGTACTCGGATAATCAAACAAGTATTAGATAAGGCTGAAAATATTTGAGTAATCAACCATGTAAAGCGAGTAATGCGTTTAAGTAAAACGAGCATGTATTCTCCCCCAAAGAGTTTATAAAACAATTAAAAGAGTAGGGGCTATGACTCACCTGATATGATGGTACAATGATGGTAAAATGATCGGGACAATAAGGCGCGAACACTAGCCGCAACCTAAGATGAGTGAAAAATGATCTACTGTAAGCAATGAAATGATGTTGCACATGCAAATACGTATGTTATCGATACCACTCGTGAAATGTGAAAATAACTTTTATCGTCCAAAAATACATTTTTGACGTCTCGTTAAGTTAATAAACACTTTTCATGTAAATATGTTGAAACGGTACCCCACGATCCTTGTTTGGTGTTCTATCGGCAAATATAGTGTTTTCGTCGTAAAATGTTACTTTTCACAACTTGAAATATAACCAAAATGACCTCGCAAAACTAGCCGCGAAAAGTTGTACGTTAAGGGTAAATGATGAAACTTGGCGTTTTTGAAAACCTTGTAACCATATCTAAATGTTGTCTCATTTGACTTTTAATCATACGCGCCTCGATGGTTAAGAAATATTGCTTCCAATGTCGTTACTTGAAAATATAATGTTCAACACTTAGAAAAATTCTATTATAGTAAAAGCTGTCAAAATAATAACTTTGAAAGGATTTTCGGGTAAAAAGATGAGGCTGTAGTTTATTCGTTATAAGTGTATTCGACGAACGGCCAATTGATTTGAAAAGCTTGCTGGAAGATCTTGATTTCATAAAACTACGGCTCGGACTCAAACCATACCAATCATGGAGAAAAACAGCCGAGATAGTGGTGCGTCGCAAAAACTGTTTAGTGGCAAGAATAATAATAATAGTGCTGAAGGAAATTTGTAAAAATCGTCTAAGTTCAAACGCTTGCATCTTTGTCGTTATAAGCCCGTTTTCTACGTTCTTTATATCCCCGGAATCGAGGGAACATGTACTATCACATTTTTAGTAGTTCGGCTTGTCTAGGTTACGTTAAATGTCTCATTTTGTCCAACAAAAGTTACCCAACAGCAACTATATTTTCTGAAAATACTTTTCGTCGTTAAACTTCGGAAAACCATATCTCCTTCGTTATTTACTCTTTTTTATCCCTACTTTCGGCCATAGTTTCATCTCGGAAAGTATTTTCTAAATTTTTGTCCAAAAAGTACCCCCAACCCCCTGGATTTTCTGGAATTTACAAAAATGGACAGTAGGTATTTTACTTGTTCAAAACTTAGTTTCCTAGTTACTAACTTGTGCAAAAACCTTCCAAACAACTTCAACACAACTCTTAAACTACCATACACCTGCTTAGGGTGTCATGGGGTCCTAAACTTCACAAAACAAGGTAGGATTTCAAGGGAATGATCATTGGCTTGATATGTATTCATAAAAACTATATAACTTGAAAAGTGGTATATATAACATAAATACTTGTATGTTTTGCCAATATAACTTGAAAATACATCATGTAACTAGTGAAATGAAAGTATTAGATGATGAAAAATATTACTTGAAGTTTACTTGATACTTTGAAGGATTTGGAGATGATTTGATTAATAACCTTGAGGTTTTTATTTCAAAACCTTAATAAGGTATATATATATAAGACTAGTTTATAACTTGATCTTCAAAAAAAAAATGGTTTCTCTTGTTGATGTTGTTGTTGCCGTGAGTTCCAAAGAGGAAAAGAGAGAAAGGATGAAGTTGCTAGCTTTTTAGATATTTTGAAAAGAATAATATAGATTTACTTGACTTTTGTTGTGATAATATCTATTACTTATGGTCTAGTTGTAAATAAGTGATCAATGTGAAGTAACAAGTGTATAGATTCATACACATATGTCGACCATGGATATATACTTGAAAGATATTTGTAGTCTTGTGGAGTATTAAGTGTATATAATGTGTTATGTTATAAGTTTTGGGTACCGGGTTAACTAAAAATAAATCGTGACGAGTTGAAATAAAATATGACGAAGTTGTAAAAATTATGAAATTACATTTCTGATGAGAATCGGGTGTTAAAATAATTATCGGGTTGAAATATCGCAAACCGACGGAGTTATAAGCTCCGACCGTAAAATGTAGCAATTGATTTGAAAACACCGGGTAAACTAATAATATAATTCTTATATCATTATAATGAGTGCGAAAATATGTTAGGATCATAGTAGGGAGTATTGGTTATACGTTAGTAGTAAAAACTGAGTGGTAACGTTAATTACAAATTAAGCATACGTAAATTGAAATAATGCATATCCGTGCATGATCTAAAATGCTGATGACGTTACTGATGTTATGTAGACTACTCCAGTCTATATGACGTATCCCCTACTGATGATACATGAATTCGCAGCTAAACCTAACTGGTTACGCGAATTTGAATACCCGTAAACTAGATTTACAAAATGATGAACGACAATCGTGAATAGTGATTTCCTTTTGGGAATGAATAGTGTCATATGAATAGTAAAATTTTCTAACGCTTCTCTGAATCTCAAACTAACTCCAAAAACAATGAATAGTAAAATGGTGAATAGTGATCAGTGAATAGTAAATGATGAATAGTAACGGATGAATAGTACTTCCCGAAATGAATAATGAAATTTTGACTTTTGAAAATGGACCTGAAATTACGAGTTGTGACAGTCTTCCCCCCTAAAAGGAACTTTGTCCCGAAGTTCAGTTTGTGTTGGTCTCTGAAGTGGTGTTGGTGAAAAGGTGATGATATCTTAGTCACATCTAGTCTTCCCGTTCCCAAGTAAACTCGGGATTCGTTCAAGAATTCAGGGAACTTCATGATAGTAATCCGACTTTGTTTCAACTGTTTGACTCACGGTCCATGGTTTGTTGGGTTCTCCACCAAGTTAACTTATGGTCGGGTTGAATTTCTTCTAATGGAATGGAATGAAGTATGCTACGGGTGGTTCACTTGGAAGGCACTTCTTGAGGTTTGACATGTGAGATTTGATATATATATATATATATATATATATATATATATATATATATATATATATATATATATATATATATATATATATATATATATATATATATATATATATATGTTATTGAACTCGGAGGGGAACTCAAATCTATAGGCCATTAGGCCCATACTGTTTGAAATATTGAATGGTCCAATGTATCTCGGGTTTGTTTCTCATGTCTTTCGTGAATTGTGTCTCAAATGGTGTTGTCTTTGGAATCTTGTGATAGCTATTGTTGTCAATGAATCCGATTCATAGCAAATGGTTAGCCCAACCATTCCCAGAATCCATCACACCCGACTTGGGCATAT
The DNA here is from genome assembly GCA_030686995.1 of Artemisia argyi. Taxonomy (NCBI): domain Eukaryota; kingdom Viridiplantae; phylum Streptophyta; class Magnoliopsida; order Asterales; family Asteraceae; genus Artemisia; species Artemisia argyi. The sequence continues at coordinate 7,676 of JARVZY010002552.1, forward strand.
CTCCCTATGTTTGAATCGTTCTCTAATTCTAATCATTGGTCTGAGGATGATAGGTGGTGTGGTTCCAAAGGAATATTAAGGAAGTTGTCAGAAGTTTGAGGTGGATCAAATCCCTCTATTAGGAATAATTGAAATGGATATCATGAATCTTGTGGAAAAATTTACAAGGTTAAGTCCGTCAAAGGTTGTTGTTGGAAATAATAGATTAGGATTAGGTTGTGATCTTCCGCAGGATGTCATGAATTGAGTCTTTCTCAACCTACGGTGCTTAGTCTCCATTACTAAGATTTTCCCCAAGCTCTATGTCGTCAATTCGCAAAATCCTAAATGTATAAGTGATGTAGAAAAAAATCCATTTAAAAGTGAAAGTATTAAGAGGACAAAATAGCCAGGTATGTATGTCTGCACAAATGCATAGGTGTCTAACATGTTTGGATAAAGTCTATTGGTGAGGACATGTTCAATCTATAGTCTCGGTTAAGAGGTTGGATTTATCTCTACGGTGTTGCTTAATGAGCACTCGTATCGAAACTAATCTTGTAATTCAGTCAAGCCAATACTTTCTAGATGATAGAATTTTGGCGATCAGGCCAGTGATAGTGGTTCGAATTGTTTTGTGATATCCTGAGATTTCTGTTGAGTTTTGAATGGTCTTAATGTACCGAGGGATCCTCCTTATAGATGGTATGGAAAGTCTTTCCTAGGGAGGCCATTGATAATATCCACCTAGCAATATAGGGAGTAGTGAGTGATGAGTGACATAGGAAACTATTTAGTATCACCTAATTCCTTATATAAATAGGGATGGGAAAGGAAATGATATTGACGGTGAGAAGGGAAAAGACTGTGACAACTGCGACAAAATGAGATTGTGATAAAAGAAAATACTGTGATATAAGTGTATCGTGCATAAAGGTGAAGATTCATGAAATGAAATGACTAGTTGACGTGCTTCTAATCGGTGATTCACGAAGTGATAAAAAGTATGAATGTTCCAACAACGAGAGTATACACACACATAAATGAAACATTTGGAAATTGAGTAGAGAATTCAATCCAGACAAAATTTTATTATAACCATTCTTAGTGTTGCAAAATTCATTTATGAGTCAGACATAGGTGGTCAGCCTATATCTCACTATCCCGGGTTGAATATAGATGACCAGTCTATATTCCACCGAGGTTCCATGAATTTTGAAATACTCAGCTCAGTCATACTACGACTATGTCCTTCACAAATACCAAGACGTTCCGAAAGACTAACGCAGGTGACCAAACTCGAGGTCAAATGATGAAACTATGCAAGGAAAAACATAATGCAGTGACATATACGATACATGAACATGCTTATATGAAAGACAATTATAGTAATCAACTATAATAATTGAATATAATATATTAGATAATGAGACACAAATCTCATCACCTATGTCAGCAACTAACCACAAATGAGGCTTCAGCTTGGTAGGCAGGCACGTGACGGTCATAGGGTTAAGTTTTCGTGAAAGTAGCTATAGTCTAGGTTTTAAAAACCCTTAGTTCGCTATAGCCAAAGCTCTGATGCCAATCTATCACACCCCCAAAATCGGGTCCAGCGGAAGCATACATGTAGCTGGGGCGTAACTCAATTGGTATTTCAACACAAGTACAAAAATGGTTTACACTTCAATCATTTAAAATAAAATAGTTTAATCAAAAATGTTGAAGTTACAATGTTAAAAGTAGTGTGGAAGTAGGCCCTTAAAATAGTTTAAGACGGTCCACAATTGAATAATCAGAGTCTTCTATGACCATGCCATGCCCTGCCAAAACCTCCAGTAGTGTGCCATTGCTTAATACCTGAAAATATATGCTAAAGTGTCAACACGAGGTTGGTGAGTTCATAGAGTCTTGTGTAAAATGAAATACATTGCATTGAAATGAAGATTTCCCAGCAAAGGCATTGTAAATCCACTCAGTTACAAGTCCTGCCATAAGAGACTTGTAACCTGTGTGTTCACAACCCACTGCCAAATATGATTTGGTTTGTGTAAACAAAAGTAATATGTGGTCCAAGATTCAAAGATAAGTGTAGCAATGTCGCTATATAAAGGTAAGAGTGATAATGTAGCCATGGCGATGTCGCCATATAAATGAATTTGACCACAAGCAAAACGCATAAATAGTTTATCGAACAAAGTTTCATAGCACCAGTTAAGGAAAGAATATTGATTGCACTAAGTTCAAGGCACCGAAAAGGTTTTCTAGCTATATGTAGGAGGTTACGCTCCCAAGTAATGTAGGTAATCACATACCTAGGAAATGTAGGTAATCACACATACCAATGAAATGTAGGTAATCAAACATACCTATGAAATGTAGGTAATCAAACATACCTATGAAATGTAGCTAACGGTTCTTAACTTAGGCAATCATAGGTAATCTGTAATAGTTTAAATTATGCACTCATGTCCATGAGTAAATAGCAAGTAGGTAATAAGTGAATTGTATTGTACTCGGATAATCAAACAAGTATTAGATAAGGCTGAAAATATTTGAGTTATCAATCATGTAAAGCGAGTAATGCATTTAAGTAAAATGAGCATGTATTCTCCCCCAAAGAGTTTATAAAACAATTAAAAGAGTAGGGGCTATGACTCACCTGATATGATGGTACAATGATGGTAAAATGATCGGGACAATAAGGCGCAAACACTAGCCGCTACCTAAGATGAGTGAAAATGATCTACTATTAGCAATGAAATGATGTTGCACATGCAAATACGTATGTTATCGATACCACTCGTGAAATGTAAATATGTTGAAACGGTACCCCACGATCCTTGTTTGGTGTTCTATCGGCAAATATAGTGTTTTCGTCGTAAAATGATACTTTTCACAACTTCAAATATAACCAAAATGACCTCGCAAAACTAGCCGCGAAAAGTTGTACGTTAAGGGTAAATGATGAAACTTGGCGTTTTTTAAAACCTTGTAACCATATCTAAATGTTGTCTTATTTAACTTTTAATCATACGCGCCTCGATGGTTAAGAAATATTGCTTCCAATGTCGTTACTTGAAAATATAATGTTCAACACTTAGAAAAATTCTATTATAGTAAAAGCTGTCAAAATAATAACTTTGAAAGGATTTTCGGGTAAAAAGATGAGGCTGTAGTTTATTCGTTATAAGTGTATTCGATGAACGGCCAATTGATTTGAAAAGCTTGCTGGAAGATCTTGATTTCATAAAACTACGGCTCGGACTCAAACCATACCAATCATGGAGAAAAACAGCCGAGATAGTGGTGCGTCGCAAAAACTGTTTAGTGGCAAAAATAATAATAATAGTGCTGAAGGAAATTTGTAAAAATCGTCTAAGTTCAAACGCTTGCATCTTTGTCGTTATAAGCCCGTTTTCTACGTTCTTTATATCCCCGGAATCGTGGGAACATGTACTATCACATTTTTATTAGTTCGGCTTGTCTAGGTTATGTTAAATGTCTCATTTTGTCCAACAAAAGTTACCCAACAGCAACTATATTTTCTGAAAATACTTTTCGTCGTTAAACTTCGGAAAACCATATCTCCTTCGTTATTAACTCGTTTTTATCCCTACTTTCGGCCATAGTTTCATCTCGGAAAGTATTTTCTAAATTTTTGTCAAAAAAGTACACCCAACCCCCTGGATTTTCTGGAATTTACAAAAATGGACAGTAGGTATTTTACTTGTTCAAAACTTAGTTTTCTAGTTACTAACTTGTGCAAAAACCTTCCAAACAACTTCAACACAACTCTTAAACTACCATACACCTTCTTAGGGTGTCATGGGGTCCTAAACTTCACAAAACATGGTAGGATTTCAAGGGAATGATCATAGGCTTGATATGTATTCATAAAAACTATATAACTTGAAAAGTGGTATATATAACATAAATACTTGTATGTTTTGCCAATATAACTAGAAAATACATCATGTAACTAGTGAAATGAAAGTATTAGATGATGAAAAATATTACTTGAAGCTTACTTGATACTTTGAAGGATTTGGAGATGATTTGATTAATAACCTCGAGGTTTTTATTTCAAAACCTTAATAAGGTATATATATAAGACTAGTTTATAACTTGATCTTCAAAAAAAAAATGGTTTCTCTTGTTGATGTTGTTGTTGCCGTGAGTTCCAAAGGGGAAAAGAGAGAAAGGATGAAGTTGCTAGCTTTTTAGATATTTTGAAAAGAATAATATAGATTTACTTGACTTTTGTTGTGATAATATCTATTACTTATGGTCTAATTGTAAATAAGTGATCAATGTGAAGTAACAAGTGTATAGATTCATACACATATGTCAACCATGGATATATACTTGAAAGATATTTGCAGTCTTGTGGAGTATTAAGTGTATATAATGTGTTATGTTATAAGTTTTGGGTACCGAGTTAACTAAAAATAAATCGTGACGAGTTGAAATAAAATATGACGAAGTTGTAAAAATTCTGAAATTACATTTCTGATGAGAATCAGGTGTTAAAATAATTATCGGGTTGAAATATCGCAAACCGACAGAGTTATAAGCTCCGACCGTAAAATGTAGCAATTGATTTGAAAACACCGGGTAAACTAATAATATAATTCTTATATCATTATAATGAGTGTGAAAATATGTTAGGATCATAGTCAGGAGTAATGGGTATACGTTAGTAGTAAAAACTGAGTGGTAACGTTAATTACAAATTAAGCATACGTAAATTGAAATAATGCATATCCGTGCATGATCTAAAGTGCTGATGACGTTACTGATGTTATGTAGACTACTCCAGTCTATATGACGTATCCCTACTGATGATACATGAATTCGCAGCTAAACCTAACTGGTTGCGCGAATTTGAATACCCGTAAACTAGATTTACGAAATGATGAACGACAATCGTGAATAGTGATTTCCTTTCGGGAATGAATAGTATCATATGAATAGTAAAATTTTCGAACGCTTCTCGGAATCTCAAACTAACTCCGAAAATGATGAATAGTAAAATGGTGAATAGTGATCGGTGAATAGTAACATATAAATAGTAACTTCCCGAAATGAATAATGAAATTTCGACTTTTGAAAAAGGACCTGAAATTACGAGTTGTGACAGTAAGTTCATCGGTGAACTCCTCAAGAAGAGGATCAGCATCAGACTGTGGGAGTGATGCCTCAATATACTCAATGTCTCCATGAGATGTACAATCATCATTAAAATCTGAGAAAGTCTCAAAAATGATCGTTTGAACACCCAAGAGGGGAAGGAATATCACACATATGATCAAAAGTTCCCTGAGACTCTCTTGGGATTGGGACAAGGATCTCAACGCTAGACTTTATGAATTCGTCCGATTCCTTATTAGGAACAGTGCTAAGATGCTCATCCCCCATGTTTAGAGAGTGAGTGTGAACTTCGGGTATGATATCAATAGACTGAGGGAGTGGAGAGGAGCTAGCATTTATGGATTGTACGAGTTCCATTTGATCTTCCGCTTGTAATTTCTTCGTCACATTATTTTCTCCCTGATTATCCATGGAAGGAATCACAAATGATGAATCTGACAAACCCTTATAAAATTGAAGGATATCAAGGGTGTCTTCATTATCACTATCATCATCACAGTCTAGAAGAGCAGCTTTACGAAATTTGGCACGTGTTATAGCTGCTTGTTCTAAGACTAGCAATTCTTCCATGCTCAATTCGTTTCTAGCATCTCGTTCCTCAGCAAGTAATTCTGCCATAGATTTCTCATGAGAGTCTCGAAACGATGAAGTAACCAACTCCTCCTTAAGTTCTTTTAATAAATCAAGAGCCTTTAGTAAAAGGTCTTGCCCAGTATCATGAGGAGTTGTGTGAATCATTTGGTACTGTGGAGGTGGGTCTGAAAACGAATAGTCGTAATTGTTACAAGGAAATGGATTCCTTGTTTGACAATCCGAGCTAGAGTGTGGACCTCCACAGTAATCACAACAGTGAAACTGATGCGGCTGTGGGATGTATGTGCTTGAGTTATAATTGTTATCAAGAAACTGCTCATAGACAAGCGTGTTTCCCGATTGACAATCAGAACTGTAATGTGAACCACCACAGTACTCACAACAGTAAAACTGCTGAGTCTCATGGTGTGGTAACTGATGGAATGAATCAGTAGTGTCATGGTAGGAATAGGGATTTTGGTTATAGACAGACCCGTTTCCTGACTCTACCATGCCACAGCTGGAGCAATTGCCACCATTATAAGGATTACCACACCAATGGCAAATAAGAAGGTGTGGATGAGACATAGAAAGAATCAAAAGGTTTGGAAGGGTAAGGAATGAAGAATCAAAGATGTGAGAGGGTAAAGGAGAATGTTTTTGGATTTTTGGATAAACATTTTGTACAAATGATAAAGAAAATGTTTTTATGTTTTTTGTGTTCGTTGAAAACTGAAATTAAAATGTTTTCGGGAACAGTTTTGTTTTTATATGAAAATAAGAAGATAATATGAACAAGGATGGATAAATGTACAATGGAATGAATTCCAAAATCACTAATACGCAAAACCGTTTAGAATAGCGCGCACACCTCCCCGGCAGCGGCGCCAAAAATTGATTGGCTGTAAACAGTCAACCTAAACTGACCAGGTGATGGTCAACAAGGTCAAACTGCCTAGAGTCAATGCTCCGTGGAATATAGTGTTTCCCCGGGTCGTTATGTCCCGACGAGGTGTGATGGTTATTAAACGGGTTTGTGATCGGGTGAATTTGGACGGAAAGTGTATTGTGATTGGTTAAACCAAGGAATCTATAATGAAATAGCTTAAATAAGCTATATAAACAAGACTGGAAGTTTGGAAAAAATAGAAACGTTTAAAACCTAAAAACGCGTACGTTCACGTTTTAAATAACGTAAACGTACAAAATAAAACGTGAAAACTAATTAATTATTTATTATTAATTAAATACTATTTAATACTTATTATTAATATTTAAAATACTTAAATACAATATAATGTTAATTTAATACAAAAAAATGAAAATTAAATTTCTAAAATTATAAAATAACTAAAAACAAGTTTTAAAATTAAAAATATGTATTTTTGTCTTTTTGTGGTTTTTCTATTAATTAATTACTAATTAATTATTAATTACCTAATTAAACTATTTTAAATTATAAAAAATAGCAAATGAACAGTACAAATTCTAGAAAAATTCCTAAAATTATATTATGATATATAAATGCTAGAAAAAATATAAAAACTAGGTGTCACTTTATTAAAACTAATTATGCTATTTAAAACATAATTATCAATTAATTACTAATAAAACTAATATTAAATCTAATAAATACCAAATGACAAAATAAAAATCTGAGAAAATTACTAAAATTACTTTAATATAAGAGGAATTTAAGAAAAATATAAAAAAGCTAAGTACTTAATAAAAATATAAAAATGAAAAATAAAATTTAAATTACATTAAATAGAAACTATCACTTAATTTTAAATTGGATTTTCTTGATTTTTCTTTTTGAAAACTATTTTATACCTAAAAACAACTAACTTTTGTAAAAACAACTTTTGTGGAGCTTAAAAATAAGCTGTTTGAGGGCTTATGAGCTTGACAGTTGACTTTGGTCAACTGTCAAAGCTAAAAGCTTTGAAACAAGCTTCAAGCTGAAACCAAAGATGGATTAGGGTAGATACATGTCTAATGAATAGAAATAAGCCAGAAACAACCAAACACAACCACTGAATAAGCCAATTAAGCTGAATAAGCCAAATGAGCACCTTGCTCAACACAGAATAAGGGACAAACTTGGTCACTGTCTAGGGGACCCACTAGGATGATTGGGGGCACAAGCTTGGGTGCATTGGAAAGCCACCCACCTAGGGAGTTCAAAGAACCAAGAAGTGAACCATGGGGCCCACTGTGGAGGGCTGCAGCCACCACCTTTGGTGGTGGTTGTGTGGTGGCCTGCTGATGCAGAGGAGGATACTCCCCCTGCAAGTGAGTTTGGAGCTCAGTGGGACCCAGGGAAAAATTCACAAAAATCAAAGAAGAGTGGGATCTTAAAATAGAGCTGGTAGACTTTAACTACAACAAGTTTCAGAATCTAAATCAACACACAAAAATCACATTAATTCTTGCAACTTTTGTAAAAATCTAGAACATTGCAATTTGACTTTTCAAGAAAACATACTAGATTGACTTTTCCCAACTTTGAATGAATCATAAACACTAATACTGATGTAATAAGCTACTTCAACAACTTATGATGTGATTTGGAAACCTTTAGCATAACAGATGACAGATAAGTTGGTTCAAGAGGTCATTTTGACTTTTTGAGCAAAAGTGACCAAGAAGTTAATCAAAATGGACTGACTTACACTTAGGAACAATGCACCAAGTATTTTTGACTCAAAATAATAACACCTACATAGATTTAAAGCTTAATCCGAACACCCCTACTAATGAACTGATTTTGGATCACAAAGAACAATTGAGTATTTAAGCTTAACTACTGATTACCAACTCCTAATCAAGCTATGATAAGATTGATAGAGTGACTGAAAATAAAAAACAAGCAATAAATTATAAGCAAATTCATGTGAGCAGTTATGAACCAATATCACAGTTACACTACAATTCCTTATCTAGTGATTTCTAAACTAGGATCTGAATTGACACAACTACAACAAGCATAACTAAGTTAATCTATATTATTAATAAGCAAGGAAACAGTAGTAAACAAGCAGTTTAGAAATAATGCTAAAAATCCAATAAGATAATAACTTACAAACATGGATCACTGCTACTGCCAAAGTGCTTTCTAAATGACCCTAGGCTCCCCACAGAGCTCTATTACCACTAGAAATCCAAAGCAAGCCTCCCATTTCTTCTTCTTTCTGTCTTTTTTTTATATTTTTAGGAATTTATTAACTATTTTGATTTATTTTTGATTATTTGAGTAAACTGATTCCAATACCTAGACTACTTGAGAAAATTCATCAATAAGCTTAAATGAGCTTCTTCTAACAAGAAACAACAACTTTTACTAAATTTAAATGACTTTGTAAATTTCATTCAAAAATGCCAAAGTTAGAATTTAAAAGCAAACTTAAAATTAAAAGCTTATAATAGGTTTAGAGTACAGAAGTGATTAATATTACACAAGAAAAGCAGAGATTACAACTGAATTGGTAAAAACTACACTATGTCGACCTAACTAGAACTAAAACTACTCTAATACCCTCTATTCTTCTTTCTTCTTTTTCTTTTAAACACCCTGGAGACTTCCTCTGATTTCCCCATCAATTTTTGACCCTTGGATTAGCTTCAAACGATCTCAACCCTTCAAACTTGTTTTGGCGGGAAAAGGGATAAAGGGCAGTTTGAGTGGGGTTAGGCTAGGTAGTTGGGTACATTAATTGAGGAGGGGGGGATGTATGGCAGGTGAAGGTGATTGTATTAATGAGGGTTGCTTGTTTAGGTGATAAAGTGGGAGGAGGGTGGAACACAGTACCAGAAAACATGGAGGTTGGGGATGGTGGTGTTGACTGGGGGTTTGACTCAGGGGTTGGGTTTGACTTGGTCAACGACCAGGGGTGTTATTAAAATGGGAGGTTGGGCCTATGGAATGGGCTTGGGGGATTTAGTGGACTAGGTTGGTTATTGGATTAGGATTAGGTTTGTTTGTTTATTTTTGCTAAAAACCAAAAGGGACCATTTGTGTAATTTGCCAAAAAATCAAGGGCTGGACATGTAATTTTGACAAAGTTATCACAAGGGCAAAATTCAACAATTTCAATAACCCAAGGACCCAAAATGTAATTTTTCACAAATAAATACCCAGGGACCATTTTTGTAAATTTCCAAACCTCGGGGACTAAAATTGCCATTTCACCAAACTTTCATTCCAAGGACTAAACTTGCCAAAATAAGAAACCACAAGACCAAAATTGATTTTTCTTTCAAAAGTATCCCACCAGGGACTAATCCTGCCAAAGTTTGAAACTCCGGGGACCAAAATTCTAATTTCTCAAAACTGAGGGACTGAAATTGTATTTTCTTCAAACTTTTCACCCAAAGATCAATTTTGTAATATTTTGACTTTCAAAAGCTTTGGGTTGACTTTTCATTTAAAATTATATGCTCAGGGACTGATTTTGACAAATTTTGAAACTTGGTGGACTGAAACTGCCAATTATGCAAAACTTTGTACGTTTTTCATTTGTTTTTACTCGTTTTGAATCTAAAACATATAAAATACATTTTTGAAATATTTTCAGTATTTTGATGCATTTCTGAGTGTTTTTGTATGTTTTGCAGTTCAGATTAGACCAAAAATGATGAGTGTTTGAGCACTCATCAAGCTTCTTAGCCGGCTCGACATAGGAGTGTAGTAGGCACTTATACGATTGGGGAAGTAAGTACGCCACCCCATGAATGGTATTAGGGAATACAACCCGTCATCCACGCAACTGTAACAAGTAATTAACCTGTAAAAGATATCTAGGGAGTAGTGAAACCTAAGTAAACACAATTCTCCCATATATTGCTCACACCTCTAGTTTAATTTAGTTTATTTTCATTTTTAGCATTTTATTTTGATTGCATCTTTAGTAACTGGGTTAGTTGACTAGCAACTAATTCCGCCGAAGTCCTTCAAATCCGAGATTTTTATTTGCTTTTATAAAAACTAAAAAATACAAAAAGAATCATCCCTCATCTCTAGACCTAGTCTTTAGGTTTTCTAATCCTAGCGACACTATTCCTAGCTGAACGATCAATCCCCCGGTACTTGTCACTATAATATACTACAACGATCAGGTACACTGCCTGGTGGGGATTGTAAGCTTCTCGAGATCCCTCGAGAGGTAAAGCCTGGTGCAATCCCTGCGCATCAAGTTTTTGGCGATGTAGCCCGGGGAATAGTTATTGTCTAGGTTAGAATTTCTTTTTTATTAGGTCTACTTGCTAGATTCCTTTCTAGTGAGATTTTATTTTTATTTTTTTTAGGTTCTCTTTAGTCTATCTTATTTCTTTGTTTCCTTTGTTCGTAAACTATATCGATGGATAACAATAACATTGATCGTTTGATTCCTGTTATTCGTGTTTTTCGTCGTAGGATTTTTCAGATGCCCGCCCCAATCCCTTTAGTGGAAAATGAGAACCCGCCTAACTTATCGCCTAACCACCACTTTGACAATAATTCTGAAATGGAGGAGTCTGACCACGATGTTGACCATAGGGCTAGTCCTTTTTACTATTCAGACTCCGATGAGGATCTTGATGATGGTGATGTGATTAATGAGGGTAGGATGGAAGATGAAGTGAACCCTCTTAGGTATGTCGACCCTAGAACAAAGATTAAGAGTGATAGCTCATTCAATATGGAGAAGTGTAGTAGGTTCAAGGATTTCTCCATGGAGAAGTGTAGTAGGTATCCGCCCATAGAAATGCTAAGCGAGAATGATAAGAGAAAAGGGCTTAAATATACTCATGAAAAGAACAAAAGGTACTATCACAGATGTTTAGAGTTAGGAGATGATTATAAGAAAGATGAGGCGACTATTAGATGGCTCACACTTGGTTATGTGAGCATAAGCGACACACGATAACCCATGACCTTGAGTCTAGCTACAAGACTCGTAAATAAAGAAAAGCGCTTCTTGGGAGGCAACCCATGCTTTGTGTGATTTTTATTTTGTTTGTTTGTTATTTGCTTCCGTATGCATGCTTTATTTTTATTGTTGGTAGATCATGTTTCAAAACTAAAATGGTGAAAATACTATACTTTGTTGTTTGGCTTAGTCTTAACTTCATCCAAAGGTATTTCGCAAAAGATAAGTGTAAGGGGAAACCCCAAATATGTTTTTAAGAGACAAAACCGATCATGATTCTCCACAATATTAAGTGAACATGTATATTTGTATTTTTTAGAGTCAAATGCTTGTATCGAGTCATAATGATGTTTTGCAGGATTTTCCAGGAAGTAGGACGAAGTTTTTTCAGAAATTTTCCAGAAACTTAATGATTCGTGAAAATCAAGTTTATATATAGTATAGTATAAGTATTACTCAAGAGATCCGCAAAGAAATACGGATAACCCGAGGTCGTAGTCCGTGTGAAGGATGAATGGAATTTCGAATTCCCGATTCGTGAAACGTGTCGTGAAAGTGGTAAAAAGTGATTTGAATGAGATTATACTAATGAAATAGTAAATGAAGCACAAATAATCAACTAAACACGTAATTCAAGTAAGGCAACTAGAAATGTAACGTAAAATCGAAAACGTAAGCTAAGACGTAAAATAAACGTTAATGTACGAAATAAAACGCGACTTTTAAGCTACACTACTCCTACGGACTTGGAAATAATTTTCAAAAATTAAAAATGATAAAAGAAAATTTTGAGAAAAAGAAAAATATTTTTTTGACTTTTTATTTATTTTTTGTGAATTAAAAACTAATTTAACTAATTAAAAAATTAAAAGAAAATGCAAATAAAGTGAGAAAAATGCAAAATAAATTTCTAAAATTCTAAAATAAATGAAAATAAATTTGTAAAATATTTTTGGATTTTTTTTTTACTTTTTCTGATTTTTTTGGATTTTTCAGTAATTAAAAAGTAATAAAAAGAGATTAAAAATGAAAATTAAATAAGAAAAATAGCAAATCAACTCAGAAAAATATGAAAATTTCAGGGAAAATCTAAAATAATATTCTAAACTTGAGAAAAATATAAAAAGTGAAAAATAAGCACTGGAAGTGCTTAATGGCTTAAATTCAGCTAGTATTAGTGCTTATTTATAAGCACAGTTGACCAAAAGTTGACCAAATCATTTCCAAATGTATTTTATACTCAAATAAGCTTATAGAAACAGAACTCAGACCAATAGATGCACAGAAACACAGATAAGCATCCAAAACAACCCAATAAGCACTTTGGATAAGCAATAAGCTAGGCAGTGAAGCAATAAGCCAAGATTCAATTGAAACAGATACTAGCAGCTATATTAAGCTCAGAATAATCAACAAACTCAACTTATGATCAATAATTAGCACTAGCACCCCTCTTATGAAAACAGATACTAGATGAACCAATCAATAAGATGAAACCAATAAGCAGTGCAAATAAGCTTAGAAGTACAAGCTTATGGGGGCAAAACCTCTACTTACAATCTGAGAACACAAAAACACCAATAGACTTGATCTTACTACTCAACTACTCGGTTAAATGATGCCTTGAAAATAAGTAGAAACTGATGGTGCAGGGTAGTATTTAGTCCAAACAGCCGATTTCAATTCAGATTTCCAATAAGCGAATAAGTTCCAAAATGAGATTTTCTTATTGATTTAGATTCCCTGGGTGCTAAACTTTTCAAAACAACAAACCAAATAGATTTCCAATCAATATTGAATTCAACACAAGCTCACAAAATTTGGATCAAAAACTGAGTACCAAACTATTTTTTGACTTTTAATGAGACAGAAAGTTTGACTTATATGGATTTATGATTGCTAATATTTGACTGAAAATGTAATGTTAAGCTACTATATGAATTAAATAAGCTAAATCTACTACTTATGCAACTACAATGATGTTTATGCAACTAAACTACATTAACTGTAATGCAGAAAATGATGAACAAGAAGATTTTTGACTTTTATATAATAAATACTAATTTATATGATTGATTTAGACCTAAAATAACCTAAGAGATGTTACTAAACTACTATAACCTTCTGAAGTGAAACTTAGACCAGCAAAACAACATGAACCAAACACCCTAGTATCAACTGTCTTAACCAAAATTTCACCACAGACCTGTCCAAACTTTATCCAAACCAAAATTCGTTTATGCAATATGATCCAATAACATGAATTAACATAGAAAAACAGATCTAGGATGCACCACTACTTAGAAACAAAGATCAAAGATGTATGACAGTTGATGATGATGAAACAGTAGTACTAAGTAGATATCAAATTCAAATCAATCAAATAAGACTAAACAAAATAACAGCAATAAGCAATAATAAACCAACAAAATCAGATCTAAACTACTATTACTATTGGATGAAACAGTAATCAAAATGGATGGAACTTACAACTCCAATTCCCCCTCAGCTCAAATAGAGGGGGATTCACTTAGCTAGCCTGTCTTTTGACAGACCAATGAGGCTCCTTATTGGCTGCCTTTACTCCCTGGATGAGCTAGCTTATTGAATTTGCTGACAACAGTTGACCAGTGTTTGACTATTTGATTTTTAAGAAAAACTTATGAAACAGTACTTGAATTAAGTTTGTAAAAATAGAAACAAATTAAATGAAACTAAATTGAAATGTAAAAACTAAATTGAAATGTATTTATTTTATTTTATTTTATTTATTATTATTATTATTATTATTATTATTATTATTATTATTATTATTATTATTATTATTATTATTATTATTATTATTATTATTATTATTATTATTATTATTATTATTATTATTATTATTATTTTTTGAAGAAGTAACCTTCTGAGTAAATTGACACTAAATTTTGGAAAACTAATACAAATTAAAAGCAGTAGATAAAAGAAAACTTAAGTAACATAAAATAAATTTGCAGAAATTTAAATGACAAGTAAATAAGATGCAAACTGAAATTAAATTTGTATTAATAAAGCTTGAGTACAAATAAAAGATTAGAAAGGAATTTTAAAGCTAAAACTTAACATAAAACCTACACTCTTCAACTGTGACTGAAGGGGGGTATTTATACTTGAAGAGCAGGGAGCTTGGGATCCTTCTAGTCTTGCCAAGTCACCAATCCGTGGTGCAATTTGTGTTTGTTTGTGTCCCTCTCAGCCGTTGATCATGCTTCCAGATTCATCCAATCATTATTAGCCCTAGGATTGATTGATGTAACATCCTTGATCCTGCGTGTGTGATATGATTGGTCCACGTACCCCTGCCTTTCTGTCATTCTCTGTCATGCGTCAGCTTTTTAGAAGCATATGATTGGGTAATTAATATTCATACAAGGTAATTGAGGGTAAATTGAGTGTGTGGCTTTCTAGGGTTCATGAAACAGTAATAGTTTCTGGGTAAGGTTAAAATTTGGGGGGCGGGAGTGTTTGAGTGTGTTTTTACTAAAAGGGGTGTTTGACCGGGTTTGGGGTGTGGTTTGACCGGGTATTAAAAATACTAGCAGGCCGGGTAATAAAGGGTAGTGGGTTTTAGGATAGTTTGGGCTTGGCTTTTATGGATCAGGTTTTGGTATTAGAAGTTTATGATTTTAGGTGTATTATTATTCAAGGACCAAAAGTGTAGATTTTGAAAATTCAGGGACCACTTATGTAAATCTTCCAAAGTTTCTTCCAAGGGTGTTTCATGTCATTTCTGAATTCTTGGAGGACTCCTTTTGACTTTTCTTGAAATATTCTTTGAGGGACCATTTTTGACAGTTGTTGAAAGTAGAAGGACTAATCTTGCCAATTTCACCAAACTTTGATCAGGGACTGATTATGCAACTTTAAGATTCTCTGAGGACTTCTTATGCATAAATGAGCTTTCTTTTATCATTTTGCTTCCCCGGCTCCGGCTTTTGACCTTTTTCTAATCTCGTGCTCGTTTTTGTCGGTTTTGCTTTGTTTTTGTTCATTTTTCACATATCCATACCTGCACATACACAAATACAAAAACACACATTCTCTTGGCATATTTGGTTAGTATTTGGTATTTTTGGTCTGAATTACGGCCTAAAAAGCATGTGCGATTAATCACTCATCACTTAACATAAGAATTTCTGCAGGTCACTTCTGACGGCGTCACGAGTTTACTCTTGACGGCGTCATGTGTAAAATTCTGGAAATTTTACCAGTTTTGTTTTTCTAACAGAGTCTTAAAGTTTTTGTTGAATTATTAGTTTTATAATCTCCAGGAAATCTGCAAACATCATTCCACAAGCATTATATCTTATTTTGATTTCTAGGATTTGTTAGCATATATAGATTGCCGCCGATTTTATGCGCGGTTGCCTTGTCTGTTTTCTCAGGTTTTCACAGGTTAGGTATGACAAGAAGATGATTTATATTCTGGAAGGGAAGCTTTGATTGTTCATTTTCTTGGAGGAAGATCTAACCTGGCCACCTTATTATCCATACCGAGCGAATCAGGGGAGTATTTGATTTCATTCATTTTACTTATTTCACTTTTACATTCTTTACTTGAACATTGGGGACAATGTTCATCCTAAGTGTAAGGGGAGGGTAAAATGAAGATACCTTACAGATACACTTTCGCTTGAGTTTGTTTGTTTGATGGTAGATGTGTAATAAAACTATGAGAAATACTTGTTAGTGTAATTTTAGCGCCAAATTTAAATTTTTTTACAACATTTAGAAGTGAAACTTTAGCCATAGCAAGCGTCTCATGGATAGGATATTGTATGACTAGCACAAAACCGTACTATTCAGAAAAATTTTCCACCCAAATATGTGAGGTTCGCCTTTAGATTTGATAGGAAAAGCATTTACTATTAGTGCTTATGAGTGTACCGGTAGCATTTAGATTCTAGAACTTGCGTTAATGATGCATCCCGAGACCGCTAGTGAGACTACATTCGTGTAGTAGGATTTACTACATGATAAGAGGCATTAGGATCACCCTTGTGTTAAACCCGTATCATAATTACTTGACCATTTAAGTCATATTACTTGGCTAGTAAAGTCAACTAATTTTTCCCACGCCTTAGCGTTGTACTCATTTTTAGTACACGAAACCCCTAGTACACCCCTCCAAGCCTATCTTTTCGTTTCTAACTTTAAGCATCTTACTTAAAGGAAGAATTTGTTACACCCCACTTAAGTGTACACCCAAATCGCCTTAGCCTTCAATGTATGCACTCATCTTCAGTGCATTACATGGTTGCTAAGTCGAGTCATATCCTTGTACATATTGTTTTGGGACGATTGGGACTCATGGGTAAAGTACTTATTATATGGAGTAATGGGGAAGAACATCATATATTACCCCCGTATGTGCGTTAATCTTAAAAGTACTCCAAGTGTTTTGATTTTCTTAATTCGAGTCATTAGATTAGTTTATTGTAAAGTATGTAAAAATTCAAGTGTAAGGGGAATTTTCATTCCCTATGATGTATTCTTTTGGATGGAAGGGTAAGAGTGTATGCAAAAAAAAAAAAAAAAAAAGAGAAAAAGAAAAAGAGAAAAAACATACGGACTACCATCCTTTTTCATTCTATGTTTGTTTTATGTTTTTGTTATTTTTCATTTATTAGCTTAGCAACGCCATATTGTACATGTAATTAACCAAGATTGTTAACTCGCCACCAGTAAAGACTGCCAAGATTGTTAACTCGCCACCTGACATTACAACCTTTTAAAAGACCTCTTTGATAGTTTATCCTAGGTGCTTACGCCATGTGGTAGAGGTTTGATCCTTTCCCAAGCCTATGGTAATCTATTTTGCTATGACAGGTAGTGAGAGATGTTTTCCATTTCCATATTGTGATATTACTTTATTTCACCCGAGAGATGTGAGTATCTAAACACTATTTGTGAGGTGCTAGTATATGACCTCCGTGCTTGTCTTTGGTCTTTAGTGGAACGATTATTTGTTGTAATTACTTTTATATTAGTGTTAAATGACCCCTAACTTGTATTTTGACTAGAATAAAAGCGCATTTGCTTGAGGACAAGCAAATCTCAAGTGTAAGGGTATATGATGAGGTGAAAAATGAACCGTTTTTAGGGGGTCATTTAAGCCCAGAATTGAATTTATTTGATCAAATATTGCCCTAAATCGTTCCTTTTGTGATTTTAGGTACTTTGGGAGTGAATTCTGGAAAAGGAAGCATTTTGG
Source organism: Artemisia argyi (assembly GCA_030686995.1). Lineage (NCBI taxonomy): Eukaryota > Viridiplantae > Streptophyta > Magnoliopsida > Asterales > Asteraceae > Artemisia > Artemisia argyi. The sequence goes on from JARVZY010002552.1 coordinate 25,550, forward strand.
ACGTTTTTGGAGCATAAAAGTGAAGAAAACGGCAAAGACTTAATTTTCCATGCTGAGAACAGTACCTGACGGCGTCAAGAAGAAAATTATGACGGCGTCAGGAGTAAAATCCATGACGACCCAGAGAAAACCTGAAGACATCAAGAGAAGGGCTTCAAGAGTTAATATTGTGACGGCCTGCATAAGGAGTACACATGACGGCGTCAAACCCAGATCTAGGCAGTCCGAGAATGTATTTGGCGGCGAGATGACGGCGTCAGAAATTTGCTCTTGACGCCGTCACCTCTCAGAATCTATATATACTTTTCTAATTTTCATTCATTAGAGAGGAACTTGTGTGTAGAATACTAGGGTCGAACCTAATAAACCCTAGGTCATTTTTAACTGTATTTTCAAGGGTTTTCACCCCTTGAAACCTTTCATGTTCAATTGAGATAAGTCCTCTTTCAATTCATTCAATATGTCTATGTGTTGTTTGAATATATCTTATGCTTGTCTTGATTTTAACATGCTAGGCTAGATCTATCATGTGTTTTCTTAGATGTAATGAAACCTAGATGTTAATTATAGGTTGATTGCTTGTTTATAGTTGTAATGGATGAATGATTTCAATGTTAGGCTTAAGAAAACTGGCAGATCTCCATTGTGTAACATGCTTGAACGTCTTAAGAAACATGAACCGATGTGTACTAGGTTTTAATGGTTGTATTTAATGCATGAGCAAATTCTAGTGATCCCATGTTAGGAGCTTCTTAGCCGGCTCGACATAGGAGTGAAGTAGGCGCTTATAGGATTGGGGAAGTAAGTATGCCACCCCATGAATGGTATTAAGGAATACAACCCGTCATCCACATAACTGTAACAAGTAATTAACCTGTAAAAGATATCTAGGGAGTAGTGAAACCTAAGTAAAAACAATTCTCCCATATATTGCTCACACCTCTAGTTTAATTTAGTTTATTTTTGTTGATACAAAAGTTGGGCGATCCTGATTGTAGGTTCTTGCTCTCATACCAATTCGCTTCTTAGTACTTGTTACCTACGCACTAAGAAAATAAACAACACCGTTAGGCTTATCGAGGGATTGTCTCCCCCGATTAGACTCCGGCGTGAGAGTAAGTAATCGATTTAGGGTTCTCGTAAAGAGTTAGGGTTTGTATATCGTACCTTTGAATGAGAGATGTCATTCCTTATATAGGGGCTGGAACCGCGTAGGTTTCTTGCTCCTTACTCTTCGCACTCGTGGTGCTTATCGGGGTAAGGATATCTATTCCATGAATAGAAGATCCTTATCGCATGCCCGGTTACTTTGGTTGGGCTTTGGGCTTCGTGAGCCCAAGCCCTTATTATTATGGTCCGTCATTTGTTATGATAGCCCACTCGTTGTGGGTTTGGGCCGAGTAATTTTTATCATTTGGGCTTGTAGCCCATATATAGACTATACGTCATCATGTCCCCCCAGTCTAGTGTGCGCGGCTCGTAGCCGCGGATACTAGACTAATATTATCAGCGGTAAGCGTGGCGAGAGAACAAGGGAATATTGCCGCCCATTTTTAAGTGCAATGCACCTAGTCCTAGGTATGTCAAACGGATACCTCGAAAAATGAGGGTAATGTCCACGTGGCCCTCGTAAATCGGGAAAAAGTGCATGTACCGGTTCAGTTTCAGCCATACGTTATTGTGAGTGGGATCCACGTGGAGATAATCTAGGGTTTTTTACTCCCTATATAAGAGTCACCGCCCCATTTTTTACGATCACACAGTAAAACACACACTCACCATTATTCACTTTTCTTGAAAGCTTTTTGCAAAGAAAATACTTCACTTTCGTAGGTAATTTTTGTGCGTCTCACTTCGTAAATTAATGAAGATGGTTGCCCAGTTAGAGGAGTTTTGCTCTGCGATGTCTATTGAGGATGTTACTCAATTTACGTCTGACTTCTTCGTGCCTCTGGATATCCATCTAGAGGCGCCAGATGCGGACGCGTGTATAGTTGATTTCCCCGAAGGGAAAATAGGGCTATACACGAAATTTTTTGAGTACATGAATCACTGCGTACCAATATCTATCTTCTTGAGTGATTTGCTCAACCACTATCGCCTTCATATCTCTCAGCTGCACTGTATAGGTGCGGCTAAGGTGTCGAATTTTGAAGTAAACTGCCGTTTACTTGCGATAGAACCGACCGTGGCCCTGTTCCGCTCCTTTTACCACACGACATGGTCAAATGGTTGGGTTTCTTTCGCGAAGCGCCAAGGGGCGCTTCAGTGTTATACTGATAAAGTAGATGCCCTAAAGAATTGGAGGGAGTACTTTTTCTGGGTTGACGATGTAGTCTTTCCCTCTCCTTATGAGTTTTATACTCATGATACATTGCCAAGGGATGGGCGCCCCGCACCCGGTTCCTACAGGCTGACTGATGCGCAGATTCTGGATGCCAACCGACTGGCCATTAACCCTTATCCGGAGGAGTTTTTGGTGCACATGGGGTTGAGCCGCTCTTATTTCGGTGCTGCGGATGAGGTGCCCACGTTCTTTAGTGAGGATGGCCGGGGTGGGTGTTCATCCCTTCTACTTCAAGCTTTGTAAGTCTCTTTTATGTATGCGCATTTTTAATAACTAATCCTTTTTCCTTTTCTTGCTTTATTGATGTGCGCAGAGATGGATCTGTTCGCCGTGGTTAAGCTGGACAAGCCGAAGCTGGTTACTATAGGGGTGCGCCCTCTGAGGGAAGGTGAGCAGCCCCTACTTGAGGCCACTGAGGGTCGCTTGACCGTGCTGCCAGAGGTGGTCCCTGAGAACATGCCGCCGTTACAAGTGACGCCAGTTCAGAGTGTGGCGCCCAATGTAGAGGTGGCGCAAGAAGAGCCGCGCGCTGAGTCATCTAGCAGCGTAGAGATCCTAAAGCCCGATGAGGTGCTGAAGGAAGAAGTGGCGCAGAATATGAAGCGCAAGGGAGAGGCTGGGGGCAGTGGTACCAGGAAGAGACGTCGCCACCTTATTGGGGATGCGGAGTCTACCGCGGAGGAGACCTCTACTTCTGGCGCGGGGAAGAAGGCTGCTGAGGCTTCTCCGTTTCTGTAAGTGTCTGCATCTCTATCATCTCTTTTTTCGTATATTACTTGTTGTAATATTTATTAATTGTCGTTTTTATCTCTTGTAGGGATGATGCTGCGCAGAATGATGGGGTCTTCGTGGATGTGGATTCCTCTCCGCAGAATGAAAACAAGGAGAGGAATGCCAAGGTGGATGAGGGTAGAGAGGCGCTACCTTTGATAGATGAGCTGGCGGCGACTGCCGCGCGCCAAGCTGAGCTGGTGGCTTAGTTGAGGGAGAGGTATGCTGGGGAGAGCAGTACTCTCGCTCAAAAGGACGAGGAAATTGCTAAGCTTCGTGCGCAGCTGAAGGGAGCGTAGGCGGAGTTGGAGTCCTCGCGGGTGTATACGGAGAAGATCACCCATGAGAAGCTGTCCGCCATGGCGGAAGTGGTGAAGGCGCGCGGGGAGCTTCATCATTATAAGTCCGACTTGACTTTTGCTGTGCGCTTCTTGGAGGAGAAGAAGGTAGAGCATTATACCAGTATCACCAAGTTCAAGGAGGACACGATGAAGGTTATCCAAGCGCAGGAGGACAAGCTGCGTGGCCTTAGCATTGAGTTCGATGAGGAGTTATATCCGCATTTGATGTCGACTATTGCTGAGCGCAGGTATCCCTTTTATGCTATTTTCCTTTGTAATAAGTTTATTGCCATGTATGTTACTTACACAAATTGTCTTTGTGAATGTAGGTGGTTGATTAGCCATGGGCTGCGACTGGCGGCCATGGGCGCGCTCGAGTCCCAAGAGGTGTTGGATGCCTTTGGGAAGGTGTTGCACTGTGCGATGGAGCGTGGGAGATCGCAGGCTATGGAGGATCTCCATGAGGCCAAGCTGCTGAAGAAAGACTTGGCGGAACTCCCTGGGTATAGCGCTACTGCTTATGATGAGTTGATGCAGGCAATGGCGGGGTTGAAGGTCCTTGAGCTGCCGCACATTGGGAGGTTGGAGCATGATCAAGACGATCCCATAGATGTTCTCATGGCAGGGTTGACATTGCAGCGCCATCTTGGAGAGAACGGGGAAGGGCAATCAGATTACTATCTGAAGCCTGATGTGTCGCAGCTGCAGATTCCGGTGTTCGCACAGCCTCGCGACATCCTCAAGCCCTTCGCTCTTGAGAGGGAGATTCCCTTGAAAGAGGTTCTGGAGCGCTACGAGCAGAGGGCTGCTCAGAAGAGGGGCATCCAGGGTAAGGCAGTGATGTGTGGCATTGGCGCTGCACACATCCCTAGGTCTGATGGTGTGCCTGTGAGCGTTCCAACTGTTTCTCCCAAGGATGCTTTGATTCTGAGGCAGCTTCAGGAAGCGGGGAGTTCTGCTGTTCGGGAGGATAGCCCTGAGCATCGCCATAGTGTGTAGGCCTTTTTGTAAATAATGAAGTGTATCTTTCTTTGTAATTTTTTGTAGAAAATGTTGAATAAGATACCCTTTTGTTGATTTAAGTTCGTGACTTAAAATATACTTGCATTGTTTGCCAAGTTTGATTATTTATCCAAGTGTTTTAAGTGCGTGACTTAAAAATTATACTTGCATTGTTTGCTAAGTTTTATTATTTGACCAAGTGTCTTGGCTCGTTATTTGCTAAGCTTGTACAGTGTACTTGGTATTTGCGCACCAGTCGTGAGATGCGCACGTGAAACTTACCTTGACGTCTCAGAAGTAAGGCGCTTAGCAAGGATACGTGATCCAATGTTGATGGGTTTGCAACCCTCTTACTCAACGAGTGAATTAGTAGGTTAACTCATCCTTTATGCCTTCGTGGGTCTTTAAGTGGTGCATGCACGCCATGTAGGCAAAAATATAAGATAAACAATATTGACATATATGCAATAAAGTAAAATGCGCTATGGAGTTAGCTAGAAACCATAGCATTTTATTGATACTTGCAAGTTTTTGAAAAAATAGAAAATACAATTCCTAGGAAAGAAAAGAAAGACAAACACTTATTGGGCACCTCGTAGGATGCAAAGGTGTCTGTGTAAGGGCCGTAGCCTAAAAGTAACATCTTTTGAGATTGCAGATGTTCCAAGTGCGCGCGAGGTTGTGACCTTCCATATCGCGCAGTCTGTATGCGCCGTTGCCGAGCGCGTCTGTGACCTCGTAAGGTCCTTCCCATTTTGGTCCGAGCTTTCCTGTGTCTTCTGCGTGGCTCGCATCATTGGCGCGGTAAACAAAGTCTCCTGGTCTGAATGAATTGTGTTTGACCTTCGCATCATAATACTTCTTCATTTTGGCCTTAGCCTTTGCTTCGCGTATATCTGCGCGTTCGCGCCTTTCTTCCAGTAAGTCCAAGTCTATGCGCCGTTCCTCGTCATTTGTGTTGACGTTGACCTCTGATGTTCGTATAGTTGGCATTCCTATCCCAGCTGGTATGACGGCTTCTGTTCCATAGACTAGGGAAAATGGTGCGTCGCCCGTACTGGTTTTTATTGTTGAGCGATGTGCCCATAAGACATGCAAGAGCTCATCCACCCATCTTCCTTTGTGCCTGTCAAGGCGCGCTTTTATTCCTTCCCCTAGGCTGCGGTTTGCGCACTCAACTAGGCCATTGGTTTGTGGGTGTTTTACTGAAGCGAAGTGTTGTGTGATGTTCAATTGTGCGCACCAATCTTTGAATGGGTTATCACAGAATTGTTTTCTGTTGTCTGATATAATCTCCCCCGGTAGTCCGAAGCGACAGACAATGTTGTCCCAAACAAAGCGTTTGACTTGGTTTCCGGTGATGTTCACTACTGCTTTCGCTTCAATCCACTTTGTAAAGTAGTCTATGGCTACAATGAGGAATTTTACTCCTCCTGCTGCAACTGGAAAGGGTCCTGCGATGTCAATGCCCCATTTATAAAATGGCCATGGTGAGGTAATAGGTGTTAGCTCTTGTTGTGGTCGGCGCGGGATTGGCCTATGTACTTGACAATTGCTGCATTTCTTTATCAAATCGCGTGCGTCGCGATGCATGGTTGGCCAATAATATCCTGACCGTAGAGCGCTTGCCACCACGGATCGCGACCCTGAGTGCATGCTACATGATCCAGCGTGGATTTCTCGGAGTACGTAGTCTGCTTGAAGAGGTCCAACACATCTGAGCCAGGGTTGTAAGAAAGAGCGTTGGAAGAGTATGTTGTCTCGTAGTTCAAATCACTGCGCTGTGCGCCGCACTCTTCTAGCGTCTTTATGGTCTTGTGGTAAGATTCCCTTGCTGATGAATTCAATGATAGGCGTCATCCATGTAGGATTTTGTTCCTCTATCACTGTGGATATCTCCATCTCCATTATTGACTTGTTTTTTAGGGTTTCGACTAATACCTGTTTTGAGAGGTGCGCGAAGCTTGTGGATGCGATTTTACAGAGCGCATCCACCTTCCTGTTGTCTCCTCTGGGTACCTGTTTTATGGTGAACCTGTCAAAGGTTTTAATTAAAGACTTGGTCTTTTTCCAGGTATTGGATCATGTGTTAATCCTTGGCTTCATATTCTCCTAGCACGTAGTTAGCGACTAGCCGAGAATCTACGTTTGCTTCTAGGTTGCGTACACCCATTTGGATTGCGATACGTAGTCCAGCTAGTAGAGCTTCGTATTCTGCCTCATTGTTTGTGGCTGTGAATTCAAAGCGCAGTGCATAGGTGAATTTCATGCCTTCTGGATTTGTAAGGATAAGGCCTGCGCCTGATCCGTCTACACATGAGGACCCGTCTGTGAACAGAACCCAGGGTTCTTGTAGATCTGTTTTGGTTGCAGATGTTGGGCTGTCGTTATCTGGCTTCTCCACAATGAAATTGGCTAACACTTGTCCTTTGATTACAGTGCGCGGTCTGTATGAGATGTTATACTCACTTAAAAGTACACTCCACTTTTGTAACCGTCCTGATGCGTCAGGTTTAGAGATGACTTGTTTGATTGGCTGATCAGTGATTACCGCTATTAGGTGCGCTTGGAAGTATCTGCGCAACCTTTTGGCTGCGAATACTAGAGATAGGACTAGCTTTTCCATAGCGCTGTAGTTAGTCTCTGTTTTCTTCAGGGCTTTCCTTACAAAGTATATGGGTGTCTGGACGGAGTTCCTATCTGTCAATAGTACTGCGCTAACTACTCCATGTGTTGCTGATAAGTACATGATTAGCTCTTCCCCTGGTCGTGGTGCGACGAGTTTGGGAAGAGATGCCAGATGGTGTTTAAGTTGCTGGAAAGCTTCCTCCGCTTCTTCGGTCCAACGAAAGTCTCCCTTTTTAGTACACTTCGTGAGTGTTTTAAAGAGAGGAAGGGATTTGTCTGCTGACTTAGATAAGAAACGGTTTAGCCCTGCTAACTTTCCATTCAATGACTGGACTTCTTTGAGTGTGCGCGGTGAGGGGAGATCAATAACAGCCTTTGTTTTTTCTGGGCAAGGCTTGATTCCATCGGGTTCTATCAAGTATCCAAGGAACATGCCTTCGGTCGCGCCAAAGGAACATGGGCCACGTCGTCATGGTTGATTGGGCCTACGCGGCCATGAACAGAACTTAAGTTTAGCATAACATAGCCACGCACTATGTCATATTAAACTTGGGGGGCTTGTGGACGTATGGTCCGGACTGGACCCTACATGGGCCAGGCCCGGCAGACAGCGGCCCACTCTACACCTAAACCCTAATCCATGCCTTATAAATATAAGGCAGGGGTTCCATTCACCACATAACATAACAGATTACCCTAAACCTAATTCTCATATGCTCCGCGCATCAATACTAACTTGACCGTCAGAGGTGGATCCCGGGGCTACGGCCTCGGGTCCACTCCTAACGGGTTCTCTTTGTTGACAGGTCTATTTAGGGCTTGAGAAGACGACTAACGGCCCAAGGAGAGTCGTTGAATCAGTCCGCGCCAGATTATGCATCAACAAGTGGCGCCATCCGTGGGACCACGACAAGTTTCGTGTTCTCACATCACCGAAAACTTATTGGCACAAAAAGATTCGGTCAAGAATAAAAAAGGTTTCGGTATATCAAGAGCACATGGTACATTCGATTTCAACCTTTACTAATTCTTTATTTATAATTCGTGGGTCGGTGCGCATGATTATAAGAATAAAGGAATTGTTGTTTAGTGCGTATGGTGCAATAAATATGAGGTATTCATCTTAACCTCGTACTCAAGGTCTTTTGACTAAATTCAATTAGCAGTATGGTGGTCTTTGTATATTTAATATTGAATGAGCAATTAATTCACTCCGTACTGATTTTTATTAATAAGGCGGTTTATCTTTTAAATATTTAAAAGATTTTACGTAAATCTTTTAACTTGGTAAACACGATTTTACCTATAACCGCACTAAGTCCGCACGATCGGACCTACTTTATCTTTTAGCCGCGAATTAATTCGCGCATATAATGTTTTTTCGGTTGGTATGCCTGTCCGCGCTAGTTTTCGTGTTCGAACAACGCAGTCACGATAAATCTACCCGCGTTAGGCCATGCGTTCGGACATCATCGCAGATTGGCGCCATGAGCGCACTGTCACGTACAGGCACCACGATGCTAGTCAATCGCCATGAGCGCACGAGACAAAAAGCCGTCGTCCTCTGCGATCATCCACAAAACGTTAGAGTCTATGCGGTCACGATAAATCTATCTGCGTCTGTGCGTGCGAAACTATTAGTCGCGGTCACGGTGTGTCCATCCGCGCCATTGTTTTTATTATAATAAAAGAAAAAAAAATCAATCACTTGCCATGAGCGCACTGCGTTCGGACATCTTCACAGATTAGCTACGTGCTACTTTTCTCTTATATAGTTTGTAAAACCTCACGATAGGTGTAATTCACACTACTACTTCTCTTATGTGTTAATTATATATGCTATGTGCTATACTTTTGCTATGCGCTAATCTTTTCCCTTATTAGGTTTTATAAATCGCGATTCGCGGCATATACTTTTAATATTTGCATTAAGTGTTTTTCAGGATTTGAATAACTCAGTTTAATGCTCCTACGCGAGTAGCACCATCAAACTTGGGGGGCTACCAGGGTATATAATACCACTGTTTCCGTACAAGTCACGCAGGCATATTTGGAAGATCGTACGTAAGAGGTATTGCAAACCCGGTACAAAGACGGATTTAAATATTCGCACCATCTTGCCGCAGGGGAGACGTCCTTTGTCGGTTGTAAAGACGAATGTAATGTTCGCGCACAACACGCACCTTTGTTGCGCACTACGCATATCCTTGTCGCGCACAGCGCGCATCCTTTTCGCGCACAGCGCGCACTTCTGCCACAGAAGCACGTCTTCTGTCGCATTATGTTGCATCGCTACTGGTACAAAAGGTACACCCTTACCCAGGATGCAACATACGAGATCCACCTTCACCATTGTGAGACAATCACAATCACAATCCCAGTGCGCACTGTCGCATGTGGGCTGCGCAGTATGGTCCGTCCCATGTGCACACAAGTTGCGCATACATGGGCCACGTCGTCATGGTTGATTGGGCCTACGTGGCCATGAACAGAACTTAAGTTTAGCATAACATAGCCACGCACTATGTCATATTAAACTTGGGGGGCTTGTGGACGTATGGTCCGGACTGGACCCTACATGGGCCAGGCCCGGCAGACAGCGGCCCACTCTACGCCTAAACCCTAATCCATGCCTTATAAATATAAAGCTGGGGTTCCATTCACCACAGAACATAACAGGTTACCCTAAACCTAATTCTCATATGCTCCGCGCATCAATACTAACTTGACCGTCGGAGGTGGATCCCGGGGCTACGGCCTCGGGTCCACTCCTAACGGGTTCTCTTTGTTGACAGGTCTATTTAGGGCTTGAGAAGACGACTAACGGCCCAAGGAGAGTCGTTGAATCAGTCCGCGCCAGATTATGCATCAACAATTTTCATTTTTAGCATTTTATTTTGATTGCATCTTTAGTAATTGGGTTAGTTGACTAGCAACTAATTCCGCCCAACTCCTTCAAAACCGAGATTTTTATTTGCTTTTATAAAAACTAAAAAGTAAAAAAAGAATCATCCCTCATGTCTAGACCTAGTCTTTAGGTTTTCTAATCCTAGCGACACTATTCCTAGCTGAACGATCAATCCCCCGGTACTTGTCACTATATTATACTACAACGATCAGGTACACTGCCTGGGGGGGATTGTAAGCTTCTCGAGATCCCTCGAGAGGTAAAGCCTGGTGCAATCCCTACACATCAGTTTCAAAGTGATTCAAGACTCAACACTCAAGTGCAAAGAGAAAAATACTTCTATTAATTAAGATTAAAAGTATTGCAACTTAGTATCATCTTGTTATCTAAGTTGTTTGTTCATTTCATCTTGTTAATCATTCATACTTTAGCGAATAAGGTGTATACATTAGCTAGCTAGATTTGGACATAAAATCTAGAATTGTTGTAAGTGTGAAGTGGTACTAGAAGTGAGGAAGTAGTATAGCATAGGATTGGTGATAGGAGGTATAAGTAGTAGTGGTTTGTAGTGAAGAAGTTGAAGCCTCAAAGTTGAGAAGACATTGAAGACTAGAAGGTGTGGAGACATAGAAGCTTTGAAGCATAGAAGACATAGAAGCTTTTATAGTAGAAGTATCCTTGTAGTGGTATATAGGTAAAGGCCCTCAAGAAGAGAGATAGATGCATTGAAGTTGTGAAGAATTAGAAGCCTAGAAGTTGTGAAGTTGCAAATCCTTGAAGTAGTGAAGAAGTTGTGAAGGCGTGAAGAAACTAGTGTTGTGAAAGAGTATAGAAGGCGTGAAAGGGTGTGAAGAAGTTGTGGTGTGATTGTAGTTGTGAGATTGGTTCAAGCTACGATTAGAACTCGACATTTAGCTTAGTGTCGTTAATCGGTGTAAGCCTAGGTGTGTACGGTTTTCTCCGCCATAAGGGAGGTTATTGACTTAGTGAAGAAAACTCTCAAGCTTGGTGCTCGGGGAGTGGAGTAGGGCAAGGGAGGTGTCCTTGTAGCCGAACCACTATAAATCCTTTGTTTCTCGGTTTGATCTTTCCATCTCTCACTTTTTGCTTACTTACATATTAGCATTTCGTATATAGTTATAATTGCTTGTGTTGTGCATATATTTATTTCACATAAAGATTAAACTAGGTTCTATTCACAACAGTAATTTTATATAAACAAACGATAAGGATATATACATATTAAAACACACACACACACACAGATATATATATATATATATATATATATATATATATATATATATATATATATATATATATATATATATATATATATATATATATATATATATATATTTAAGTGTGATATATGAAATTATAATTTTTACTCAACATTCTATATAAGTGGTGCTTATACGATATTTGTGAACAAACTAGTATCTATACTTTTGCATCAAAGGTTTTTGTAATTTGCATCTATTCTTTAGAAGCAAACTTTTATAAAACGAATAAGGCGTAAAACTATTCAACCCCCCCCCCCCCCCCTTTTAGTTTTCCACAATTGGTATCAGGAGCCGCGTCTAGCAAGATTTGTAAAATATATTGTATTTTAAAACTTGTAATGATCTATGGAATTTGAAAAATATTTAGAAGGGGAATTTACGCAACAACCACCATTATTTGAAAATGATCATTTTTTTTAATGGAAAAATAAATTTGAAAATTATGTAAAATTAATAGATCTTGATCTTTGGCATATCATTTCAATTGGTGATCTTCAACCAACTAAAATGAATTTTGAAAATCAATATAATAATCTTTAAACAAAGATTGATAAAAATACTATAGCTAAATTAGTGATTTACAAAACTCTACCAAGAGTTGAATATGAAAGAGTATTCTTTTGTAAAACGGCAAATAATATTTGGAAATGTCTTTTAAATTTTCACCAAGAGAAAAGTAAAACCAAAGATGATAAACTTGATGTTGCACAAGAATTAGTCACTCTAGAAAATTTGATAGACAAATATTTAATTGAAATAAACACAAGTACTACTAGTTCAAATGTGATCATTGAATGTATCAATAACGAAGAATGCATGAGCCAAATCCGAAGAAAGAGTGTAAATAAATCATGAAGCGACAAGGACGAAGAAGACGATGAAAAAATGGCTTGCGAAGATATTCAAACAAATGTGAATAAGAGTATTGATGGCAACGACTACATGCTCCAAGATCCAAGCGAATCTACAAATAAAACATGGAGCGACATGGATGATGTAATTGATCATCGTATAGCATGTGAAGATTGTACAACTACAAATAAGGTACAATCCGAAACCGAACATTTTTGCTATGATCAATTTATATAAAAATTTTCAAAATTGGAAAACAACTTCAAACATTTTTGCAACATAGAGTAAAAAATTATCTTTAAAAATGAATCTTCAACATCCGTTGGAAATAACTTTGAAAAAGAAATAATTTTAGAAGATAAAATGTCTAGACTTGAAAGTAATATTGAAATTGATCTTGAATGTAAATTATGTCAATACTACAACCATGAAATTAAAACGGAAAATGAAAAAGCAAAAATATTAGCTAAGTTCGAAAATAGTTCTAAATCTTTAGAATATCTACTTAATATTCAAAAGTCATTTTATGATAAAACCGGTTTAGGATTTACTGCAAATGACTCTTTAACAAATACATCAAAACAAATAAGATTTTTTAAACCTAGTGGAGAAATTTAAAACTAATATTATTTACATCCATTATTTATTACTTTAGTAAACAAAGTCATTGTTTGTTAGTTAAAACAAACTATTGATGAATTCTTGTACTACTCGGCGACATCCTCATCATGTGCATTTAAATGCAATGGATGTCCCCAACTAACCATCTCAGACCCATGAGAATCTGGGTACCAAGCTCCTTTTCATGTTTAGGTAGTAAACGAACGAAGAGACATTTTTTTTGGATCGCTCACTTTGCTATCATACATATGAAGACTAGTGGTTCTTATTACTCTGATTCACAATCTACACACGATTTGCTTATGAAGCTGTTGCGGCCATTTAATGTTTTGGTGTTATGTTCTTCACTTTTGGAGTATTGGTTTTATGTTGTGTTCGTTACTACGTCATGATGAAGGATTCAAGCGCATTTATTTTTGATCTACATGACTTATGATGACTGTTTTGATCGATTACGTGTCTCAGATCAAGCTTCATTGACTTTTATCGCGTTGGGATTTTACCTTGCTACTTTCACATGCTTTGGGCAAACTTTGAAGATGTCTACCAACATTTTCATGCCCACTCTTAAGGAAAAGCTGGACCTGAGGTAAGTTTTCTTTTCAAAAACTTGTTAATGTCACATTGTATCAAAGTATGCCATAATTAGTATATTAATACGATTAAATTTATAGGTTGCCCTGTTCATATATCATTAATACTAATAAATATATACTTGAAATTAGGCTATTTGACCCTCTTGATTCTGAGTCTATTGCCCTTTTTCCTATTCATCATTTATTCTGGAAATCATTTATGACAAATAGTAGAATACTTACCATTTAGGATAAATGATCATTCTAGTTGCATTAATAGATGTGCTATAATTAAGACCAGTTAGTATTTAATACTATGATGAATTTAGTATATATATATATATATATATATATATATATATATATATATATATATATATATATATATATATATATATTAATCTTGTATCCATAGATGATTAGCTTTATCCCTCTCAATCATATTGCATTTAGTTCATTAGAATTTGCCATCACTTGTCCATGTCTTTAGTTGCCATTAAAGATGACTATATGTGACAATGGGGTCAACCGATTCTCTTGAATATGATAAATTTCTACTTCAAACCCATTACTTGTTATTCTTGCTATCAAAAATAAAATATCATATTCAAAACCTCTAATTTTGAAAAATAATATTTCAAATAACTATTTCATTTTTTTTCAAACAACATATTTGACTATAAGCTACCATAACTTCGCTTTAATCAAAATCCAGATTGGGAAAATTTTCTTATCCAATTTGTCAACATCTCATGAAGCAAAACTCAATCTGTTTTACTCTAATACATACTTGAATCTATTTCAAAGCATTGTTGAATAAAGCTAAAAATGTTTTCTTAAAACTATATATGATTATCTCACATGTGTCATACACTTCTATAAAAATAACATTCACAATATAATCAAATCATTACATGAGAATCATGGTTTGCCTATATGGATCTTGTTTGTAACAAGTCTTGAAGTCCATACAATCATTACTTCCCATTTATTATTTGTAGGCACTCATCAATATGTTTGAACTAGCCCACATATTATCATTTTCATATAGTTGAATATATGGTTAGCATGTTTTATTGCTTCATTGGTTATATAACTTAATTGGAAAATAAGTAGATTGCAAGTAAATTAGAAATTACTTGTCTACTTAATTTATTTTAATAACATTCCCTATATATATGTGATTAGTATAGCCTATATTGGCTCAAAGAGTTGAACTTACTTGAATCCAAACCCAAAAACATAACCTTTCTGAAAATTTTCTGCCAAAAACCCAATTCTAGCATTCTGGAATTCACCAGATGGGCAGCCTCCTTAATTATATAAGGCGGCCCCCTTAATGATTAAGGGGACCGACCCCTAATTAAGGGGACCGACCATCTGATGGTCGGGGTTACTGTTTTCTTTATCACTTTTTGACCCTCTTCACCCTATAATTCCCAAAATTCACAAACATATTTTGTCCCATCCTATCCCTCAAAATTTACCTTCCTAAACCACATTTTTCCTACACTATAAATACCTTCTTCCTATCATAAATTCCATCACATCCAAACATGTCATTTCCCAAGAATCAAAAACCCAAGGTTACAAGAACCGCAAGGATCTCCGTCAAACCCGTTTGGAGGAGGAAACTTGATTCTTGTCACAACTCAAGTGATGTTGTTCCAAGTCAACCAACAACTAAACCTCAAACCCGTACTAATGATTCATCTCACAACCTACCATCTACTCTTGCCTTCATTAATGCTTCTTCATATGATGATCATGCACAATCCCAAAACAACAATCCCAATCTCACTACCAATACTTCACATGTTGCTCATTCAACAAAAACACCATCTACTCATGAAGAATCTCTTCCACCCATATCATGTTTTCATGATTACCCAAGCTCAATCATGTCTCCAACACCAAGAGTACCACCACCACATCCTATAACTTCACATGCCATTCCTATGTTGCATGTTCAAACCCTCACCCATGACAACTATCATGCTCCTCCACCATCACCTTCCTCCAAACACTTGAAGTTCGTTGAGGAGCTAAAAGAAGCCCATGAGCTTAGCTCTCTTTTAGCATTACATCTTGCTCAACACAATTTGGATCCACCTCAATCAAGCTCACCCTCATCACCACATAACATAAACCAAATTGAGAAGCATGTCAACAATTGCCCTTGTTGTATCTTCCTCCAAAAACAAACAATTGCATTGAATGAGCACTTTACTTGGATTGAGTATCTTCTTACTAGATCTCAACAAACACCATAACTTGAACAACATCAAAACCCTCAACCAACAAACCCAACTCCAAATTCACCCCCTCCAAGCTCGACATCACCAAACTCACCAACATCCATTAAACCTAAAGTTTACCTCCATTAAGCCACCAACATGATGCCCATTTACCATTCTCACCCAAGCATTCTATATGCGTATGCTTTTTATTTTTCAAATAAAACACCTCAACCATTTTGGGATGCAAGAAAGTTTAATGACACTCTTTGTTGGCACAATAGGATATTCTACTTGGTTTAGAATTCTAGCATTATGGTTTATGTAACAATGATTATGTGGTTGACATAATCATTTTGAATTAATGAATGTTTTTATATGTGTTTCAAATTCCCCTTTGCCATTCTTGTTATTTGTTGTTAGTATGCTATATATTTTTACTTGTGCTTCTAACATTTTTCTTGCAAGAATTCCATAGCTCGAACCCTTGGTGCCCTCAAATGAGGGGGAGCATACATCAATGGGGAGCTTTCATCTTTTCGGCTTAAACCTTTTTGATTCTACAAAAAGGGGGAGAAGTGAATATAAACTCACTTAATACTTGTTTAAAAATTAATTTTTGGATTTAATGAGTTTAGGTTTTGTAATCATCAAAAAGGGGGAGATAGTTGATATAAATAAATGCCTAAAAACGTTATTCATATTTTTCGATATCTCTATGTTTTGATAATCACAAAACGAAAACTCATCAAACCAAAGATCATGATGTAAATAAGTTTTTAGTAGTAAATACTCAGTTTCACCACCTAATCACTCAAGGTATGAATAAACAAAGTGTCTAATGCATTATAAGATCAAAGGAACATTTTTATTAATCACTAGATTTTTATAAAATGTCACAAAACATTTTATATCTTTTATAAAATATTTTTGGAATTAAAAGAATATGTTTAATTCATTACAAGTATATGAATTCAAATTTTCAACCAAAAATGGCACATCTAATCCAAAAAAACTTTCCTCACAAAAGGACAAAATTGGGCAATGTTCAGGAGGGCGGCCCCCTGAATTCCTTTGGCGGCCCCCTTAATAATTAAGGGGACCGGCACGCTCCTGATTCCCCCAGCTGTCCCTTTAAATACTGGTTCATTCCACTATTTTTTCTCACCTTTTTGCACTCTAAACTTTCTGATTTAAACCTCCATTTCTATCATCTAAAATCGTTTGATCGTATATTTATTAATCTTTGTTTCAAAGTGATTCAAGCCTCAACACTCAAGTGCAAAGAGAATAATACTTCTATTAATTAAGATTAGAAGTATTGCAACTTAGTATCATCTTGCTATCTAAGTTGTTTGTTCATTTCATCTTGTTAATCATTCATACTTTGGAGAATAAGGTGTATACATTAGTTAGCTAGATTTGGACATAAGATCTATAATTGTTGTAAGTGTGAAGTGGTACTAGAAGTGAGGAAGTAGTATAGCATAGGATTGGTGATAGGAGGTATAAGTAGTATTGGTTAGTAGTGAAGAAATTGAAGCCTTAAAGTTGAGAAGACATTGAAGACTAGAAGGTGTGGAGACATAGAAGCTTTGAAGCATAGAAGACATAGAGGCTTTTATAGTAGAAGTATCCTTGTAGTGGTATATAGGTAAAGGCCCTCAAGAAGAGAGATAGATGCATTGAAGTTGTGAAGAATTAGAAGCCTAGAAGTAGTGAAGTTGCAAATCCTTGAAGTAGTGAAGAAGTTGTGAAGGTGTGAAGAAACTAGTGTTGTGAAAGAGTATAGAAGGCGTGAAAGGGTGTGAAGAAGATCTGGTGTGATTGTAGTTGTGAGATTGATTCTAGCTACGATTAGAACTCGACATTTAGCTTAGTGTCGTTAATCGGTGTAAGCCTAGGTGTGTGCGGTTTTCTCCGCCATAAGGGAGGTTATTGACTTAGTGAAGAAAACTCTCGAGCTCGGTGCTTGGGGAGTGGAGTATGGCAAAGAAGGTGTCCTTGTAACCGAACCACTATAAATCCTTTGTCTCTCGGTTTGATCTTTCCATCTCTCACTTTTTGCTTACTTACTTATTAGCATTTCGTATATAGTTATAATTGCTTGTGTTGTGCATATATTGATTTCACATAAAGATCAAACTAGGTTCCATTCACAAATGAATTATTTAAAATTAATTCTTAAACATTCAATTAAATTGTTTAATTGTTCAACAATAAAATAAATACATAATAAGATAACCCAAATCATGAATCTAATAACTTAACTTCATTTTTTTAATGGACAATTTCTGGCATCATGGTGAGCAACTTTTCCACAAACACTACACTTCCTTTCATGATCATTTGCCATATCAACTTCTGATCTCTCTGCGATGTTTGATGCCATTACATTTTCACTAATTGAACAGTTTTTTTCACTAAAGATGATATTGACAAGTAAGCTAGGTAAAAACATATACTTAGATTTTTTTTTTCTTTTTTTTTTTTTTTTTTTTTTTTTTTTTTTTTTTTTTTACGGCTATATATGTATGTTACTTTTATATTCTGCATATTCTATTCTACAAAGCCCAAAATAGAATTTCTTAAAAAAAAAATACACCATAGAATATGAACTTATGCAAGCCCAAATTTTTTACTAGCCCAACTATGTGAAATGTAAATTTTTGTGAATACTTATCCATATATATATAATTTATTATTTTATTAACTATACGTGTCAATAAATGCCCTTTTATCACAACAACAAATAATTGAAGTAAGAGATCACTTAACCAAAAAAATAGATTTACGTAACGAAATCCTTGTGTTTAATGATAAATCAAAGCTTGATTCCACAATGTATCAATTAGGTAATTCCTTACTCTTGTTTTCTATTTCTATTTTATATCTTCTTAAATAATTGAATAATTGAATAATTTTTTACTCTTGATTACACAATTTCGGAAAAAGATTTTTTTACTTGAATAATTGAATTTTTTACTATTATAAGAATTATTATTATTATTTTTTTACTATTATTATATTTTTTATACTATTATGAGAATTCTTATTATTATTATTATTATTATTATTATTATTATTATTATTATTATTATTATTATTATTATTATTATTATTATTATTATTATTATTATTATTTTGATAATATTTAATTTTTAATTTTTCAGCTGATAATACGTTTGAATTTAAAAAATATGAAGACAGAATGACAAGGAAGAGAATACAGATAATGAAACAAATAGATATCAGTTTTAATCCAATTAGAAAGAAACGTTACTCCGATATTCTAAAGATAAAATCACTAGTTAGAATGTCTGAAAGGCTAAATCTTCAAAAAGGAAAAAATGATGTTATTTCAGAGAAAACATTAAGTAGAAGCTCAGAAAGATTAAGAAACAAAGTAAGATCAGTTACACTGATGTTGATGTTGAAGATAATGTTCGTGTTATTAATGGATGTACACTAAAAATTAGAAATAGGGGATCTCCTACTCAACTTTTCTATCTTGTTTCTAATATGTCACTAGAACAACGTAATCTTGTTTCCAAAATGGGCTTCAGTTCTTTGATTGGTATGAAGGTTTCTGTAATACCATCTAGGTTTGGGTTCAAAGCTGTTGATTGTTTTGTTGAAGATAGCATGAGTTTGATTTTGAAGTGCGGAAAGTTTGAAATCTAAAGAGAAACAGTTAATGGTATTAGGGGGGTTTCCATTAGGCGAGAAGAAAATAATTTGTATTAAAAGAATACAAACAAGCAACCCTACTATAATATCTTGGAGGAATCAGTTTCATCGGTATAAGAGTTCGAAGGAAACGAATATTCGAGTTACTGAAGTTGTTCAAACAATATTGGATAATGGTAACACTGATCGCTTGTTTTTGTTAAACTTTTTTGTTGTGCTTTCGAGCTGTCTTTGTTTACCTGGTAGTGGTGTAGCTTGCCAAAAGATACTGTCATTTATTCCAGATTTTGATGATGATATCATAAAACTGGATTGGTGTTCATATCTTTTAGATTGTTTGAAAGATAGTAAAAAAAAATGGAACAAATTTGACACAAGTGGTGCAAACTATTATTGTGGTCCTATTACTTTCCTATCGGTATGAACTTTATATTTATTTTCATTTTTACATTGCTCAACAAATATCATTTTATCTTTTTATTTTATTTTTAATTTTTAATTTTAATTTTTATTTTATTTCTTTTCAGTTGTTGTATGCTGAAGCAATCTTGAAGCAACAAAAGAAAAAAAGGAAGAAGGTCCTGCTATTGAATATTGGACTTCTGATTTGCTTTATGATATTCAGAAAGAAGACAGAATGTTAAATGAAGGTTATGATTAATATGATTTTTTTAATTTACATTTGAAATTAATTTTTAAAATTATTTTCTTAAATAAATTTTTTTTTTATTTTATTTTATTTTATTTTTTTCATTGAAGATGAAGAAGCACTCAATTCAAGTATTACTGCAAAGAAGGGTGTAAAAAGTTATGAAAGAACACATTCTTATAGGAAAATTAAAGTTCCTCCAAAATATCATGTTACAAATCAACCTATAAAAGGATCTGCAGATGGAAGTTTACATAACCTTTTGGATGTCAACTCCAATGAAATAAGCAAATCGATTTATAATGTTGCACATTTGGTGAAGAAGAATTGGATGCTTCCCGGCATATGAAAAGGCAAAGAATGTTTTGACCAAGAAAATCGAAGGAACATACAAATGGTTGAGAGACCACAGCCCTGCCACCAGAAGCAGTTTATTTTTAGAAACTTATGTTTTTTTTAATGTTGCTTTGTGTTGTTTTAAAAGATTTGAACTTTTTATTTTGTTTCTGTTAGTTGAATAACCTTGTTTGTTTTTTTATTTATGTATGCCTGTGTTTTAAAAGTGGAAATTCAACAGCTTGTAAACTGCAGATATGTGTAAATCACAACATCCTACAATTAGTGATGTTTTAAAACAATACCGTTACGGCTAAAACTGATGAGGCGAAAAATGAACCACTTTTAGGGGGTCATTTAAGCCCGGAATTGAATTTATTTGATCAAATATTGCCCTAAATCGTTCCTTTTGTGATTTTAGGTACTTTGGGAGTGAAATCTGGAAAAGAAGGCATTTTAGACGTTTTTGGAGCATAAAAGTGAAGAAAACGGCAAAGTCTCAATTTTCCAAGCTGGAACAATAGGTGACGGCGTCAAGAGTAACTTTTTGACGGCGTCACGAGTATTTTTCATGACGACCCAGTACAGAATTGACGGCGTCACAAGGAAGGGCATCAAGAGTAAAAGTGGTGACGGCCTGGAAACACATAATGCTTGACGGCGTCAGAAGTAGATCAAGGCAGTCCGAGAAGTATTTTGGCGGCGAGATGACGGCGTCACCGATTTGGTCTTGACGCCGTCAGACCCTATTTCCTATATATAGTTTTCTAATTTTTACACATTAAAAGAGGAAGTTTTGGAGAAACCCTAAGGCCGAACTTAGTACGAATTTTACTTGTTTTTCAAGGGTTCTCAGCCCTTGAACCCTTTCATGTGTAATTGAGATAAGTGTTCTTTTAATTCAATCAATATGTCTATGTGTTGGTTGTCTATATCTTGTTCTTGTCTTAATTCCATCATGCTAGGCTAGATCTATCTTGTGTTTGCTTAGATCTAATGAAACCTAGATGTTAATTATGTATTGATTACTTGTTTATGGTTGTATTGGATGAATGATTTCGATGTTAGGCTTAAGAAAACTGGCAGATCTCCAAATGGTAACATGCTTGAACGTCTTAGGAAACATGAACCGATGTGCACTAGGTTTTATTGGTTGTATTTAATGCATGAGTAAATTCTAATGATCCCATGTTAGGAGCTTCTTAGCCGGCTCGACATAGGAGTGAAGTAGGCACTCATAGGATTGGGGAAGTAAGTGCGCCACCCCATGAATGGTATTAAGGAATACAATCCGTCATCCACGCAATTATAACAAGTAATTAACATGTAAAAGATGTCTAGGAAGTAGTGAAATCTAAGTAAGCACATTTTCTCCACTTATTGCTCACAACCTTAGTATAATATAGTTTTATTTTCATTTCTAGTATTTTATTTTAATTGCATCTTTAGTATAGGGTTAGTTGACTAGCAACTAATTCCGCCCAAATCCTTAAAACCCGAGATTTTAATTTGCTTTCATAAAAATATAAAAACACAAAAAGAATCATCCATCATCTTTAGCACTAGTAATTAGGTTTTCTAATCCTAGCGACACTATTCCTAGCTGAACGATCAATCCCCCGGTACTTGTCACTATACTAAACTACAACGATCAGGTACACTGCCTGGTGGGGGTTGTAAGCTTCTCAAGATCCCTTGAGAGGTAAAGCCTGGTGCGATTCCCACGTATCAAAAACACATACCTTATAACCATTTTCTAAGTCATATACCAAATCAATCAACTCTCTATTCAGATAAAACATGAACCACATTGATAAATTTGTATTCGTATAATTCAAATTCAGATAAATAAACACACTTTGAATCATGAGGCAAGTATAATTTTTGCTAAAGAAATCTCAGTAAACAACATTAACAAATGTATACATATCATTGTTGATACAGATTCATTGAATAAAACTCATACTCTTTTACATTATCAAAATGCACTAATGTTTATCTACAAAATTACACAATTTCTGATTATAATGGAAATGAACTTTCTCAAAGCTTTTTCATTTCTTTTCCTTTAGCTTTCCAAGAAGATATAAATCTCATCTCAATGAACCTTTTGGTTTTTGCTTTTAAACGACGTTGTTTTTCTTCTGGACTAAAACTCAAAAATTCATTTGATTCAGAAACTATTTTTTTCTGTGTATATTGTAATCGGAAAGAAGAATTTTAGCTGCATATTTTTTTCTCAAAGTCTTGATTTGGCCTTGTTGTTCTACACCTTCATTTTTGAATCCTGAGTTCCATTCTTCAACTCTTTGTCCATAGTATGTCTCCATATGTCTCATTGCAAAAATTGCACAATCATGTTCATTTCTTCTTGTTCTCCAAGGCATTTTCAATATACTAGGCTTACAGAGTCTCATGATTTGAAATTTTGGATGATCTCTCTTTTTCAAATACTCACAGAAAAAGTTTGTCTGAAAAAAATTAATACAACAATGTTAATGAATATTAAATTTTACTTCATTGAAATTTTGAAATTAAATGATTGAACATTTTGGGAAAAATTGTAAACATGAATTCTTAACAGAACTACAGGGTATCGAAGGTCCAGGTTACGAAATTAAATGACTGAATGTTTTGGGAAAAATTGTAAACATGAATTCTTACCAGAACTAGCGGCAGAGTTCCATATATTCTCTTTATCAGATCTATTTCAGAAATATAAGAAGCTTCATAAACAACTTCCATATCTGTTATTCTGTTATCGATAATCTCAATCTTCAGATTCTTTAGATCTAAACAAACAATGTAGTAATGTGAATCCCGAAGAATATTGAAAAAGACCTGTGTTGATATGCAAAAAAATAAGCCATTGAAACTTATATTTATACATAATCAGTTATTCCATATTATTATAACTACCATAAGAACATTTTTAAATAAATAACTTACCAAATCCACACTAACTAAATTAGCTACAGATTCATCTTCAAGGCATGCAGCTAAAAACAGAGCTTCTTGAAAAGTTGCAAATCTTTCATCTCATGTTATATTTTCATCAGTCATAGATAAAGGCTGATATTAGAAAATATAATTAACACAAAATATTTATTTTTATATACTATTTTTGTTGATATAAATAATGTATAAAAACGTAATTAGTATCTTTCGATATCCTTAAGTTTTGACGATCACAAAATTTAAGAACATT